>OOIL02006555.1:935663-961980 GCA_900332095.2 Cuscuta campestris
CGCGCTGTAGCCAATGCCGTTGCAGAAACGAGCTGGATCCGGAACCTTCTACTTGAGCTGCAGCAACCTCTTCACCGTGCCACCCTTGTCTTTTGCGACAACGTCAGTGCCGTGTATCTATCGACAAATCCTGTACAGCACCAGCGCACCAAACATGTGGAAGTTGATATTCACTTTGTCCGTGACAAAGTAGCACTCGGCCATGTCCGTGTTCTCCACGTTCCCTCGTCTTCGCAGTATGCTGACATCTTCACTAAGGGACTGCCATCTTTATTATTTCTGGACTTCAGACAAAGCTTGGGAATCAGACCTCCCCCACATCCGACGTAGTCGGGAGCATGTTAAATATATTGTGTATATTTAATATATTGTATTATTCCCTTACCTTATTTGTATAGGTTTCCTTCCTTGTGTCTCTCCTACCATGTTTAGGATTGAGATTCCTCTTATATATATACATGTAACCACATCATATTCAATTAATGAAAATCATTATTCTTCATACACAAATATTATACAAAAAAATGGTTACATGAATTCTTATATTATGAAATGCATAATAAATATAAATAAATAAAGTAAAAAGAATTTGATTGTGCCCGTAAATCACTTTCCGATGAAGTGAGTATTTCAATTTTCAACACAGAGGAGATGACCAATGAAATGGGCCTAGTTTTTTCAATCAGTCCAAACATATTTTGTCCGTAGTCGAATTAAATTGCTCTCTTCAAATTCAGGCCCAAGTGTTCATTGTAGTTTGGGCTCAGGGCCTCCGAATTTAGCAAGCCCGTACTTTAATAATTGAATTCAAATGTTATACTCCCGTACATAAAAATATTGCGTATGACATTGAGTTTTAATATCATGAGATTATATTGATCCAAATTGAGGCACTTATAATCCTCAATTCATAAAATTGATGATGTTTATCCCACTTAATCTCCAGAGAACACTCTCACCCCGTCCGAAGAACCACCCCCAATCCCTAAATTTAAATGACTGACTTTGGAGTCTATTGTTTTACTCCAAAATTAACTAAACTCTAGAGATTCAATTGAAAGGGTTGGGAATGGATTCAGGGTGAGCTGAAAAGTTTACCAGAAGGTTAGGATAATAAGAACTATCAATTTTATCAATCAAACACCATAAGCGCCTCAATTAAGGTCAATAATCCCATGACATTAAAGCCCAATATCATAGGAATCCCATTGCCCCGCTTAAAATAATTGTATCACATAAATATTGGGAGGGGGTGGGGGGAGAGGTTCGGCTGCCATGAGCCCCTCATGTCATTCTATGAAATGGGCTTCGATTAAAGTACCTACGGTGCTCCGTTCAAAAATTGATGGTTCCTACCTTCCTTAACCTCCCTCTCCCCGGTAAACTCCCACCCGGTTCAAACTTACCCCCGCATCCCTGTCAATTGTACCACACAAGATTTACGTGGATGTATTCAATCATGATTCTGATGTATTTTTTTGGATTCTAAAAATCTGTAGATATACAATTCAGATTTTACTCGCTCAAATTAAAGGAAAAGATTTTTTCAAACGATTGGATTATTTTTGTTAGGATGGAAATTTTTTGTGATTCTTTTAAAATGATCGGATTTTGGTTTGACCTTTCATAGGTTATTGGATCGGATTTTTCTAGTTTGTGTAATTTTTTGTATAGTTACCTATGTATTTTTGGTTTTTACACAATTTTGAAAAGTCATGGAACAATGATGAAGTATATCCCAGAATATGTCAAGTTTATAAAAACTCATGAAAATTCATAAAAAAGTAAGCCAAACTATGCATATGGAGTCTACAGATTTTCTAAATCCACAGACTTTTTAAAGTTTTAAAAAATACAATAAAATTTTAATTTAATACACCTTCCTTAGTTGACTTTGGAGTCAAATTTTGACTCCAAAGTCAAGTAAATTTTGTGAAGTGCAATTGACAGAGGTGGATTCAGACCAAGCCAAGGTGGGGAGATTTACCCCGAGATAGGAACAATTAATTTTTCGAACAGATTATCGTATGGACCTTGGGTCATCCTATAACATTAATTTCCAATGTCATGGAAACCAAGATGATAAATTTTTCCAAAGAGTTTGTCATTTTCAATTAATTCCGAAAAAAATGAAAAAAAAAAAAACTGAAGACTAAATCAAAACAAAAGAAGTGTAAAGAAAGCAGATTATCATATATTCAAATCTAAATAAAAACAAAACACTCCACATTTCAAGTCATACCATAAACAATTTTGGGTGCTTGGGACAAAATTGACATTGCCAAATTAAAAAAGAAAAAGAAAACATAAACAACATAATACCATCCAACCAAACTGCCCTTTCTCAGTTAGTTTCCCAAACTCAAACATCATTCAATAAACAACAATAGGGAGAGTCAATTTAATTCAAAACCATCATACCCCAAATAATGCACAACATGTCATTATAAAAAACACACACAAACTAAACATAGTCCTCCCTTCCATAAACACCAAATAGTTTAAGGTCCTACAATGCCCCCATAATGTTCACAACCATGTCATAGAAAGAGAGAGAGAGAGTGAGAAAGAAAGAATAATACTCCGTAATACATAAATATATATAAATATATATCTAATGCAATTTGGAAACTCTTGGGACATCAACGGGGAATCCGTGGATCTCGTCCATCCACGGATTCTTCTCGTTCGCGGGGTTTATGGTCCTCAGCGCCTTCCACACGGCGCTGTTGCACTTAAACCCCGAGCCGAACGCGATTTGCCAAGTCCTGTCCCCCTTCCTCATCCTCCCCTTCGACTCTGAGTACGCCAGCTCGTACCACAACGAGCTGCTCGACGTGTTCCCGAATCTGTAGAGCGTCATCCTCGACGGCTCCATGTGCCACTCGGAGAGCTGGAGGTTCTTCTCCAGCTCGTCGAGCACCGCCCTCCCCCCGGCGTGGATGCAGAAGTGCTCGAACGCCAGCTTGAAGTCTGGAATGTACGGCTTTATCTTCACCTTCAAGATCTTCCTCCCCACGAGCGTCGCGAGGAAGAGGAGTTGCTCGGACATCGGCAACACGAGGGGGCCGAGGGTCGTGATGTTCGTCTTGAGCGCGTCCCCGGCGACCGCCATGAGTTCCTTCGAGAGGGACACCCCGACCTTCCCGTCCCCGTCCTCGAGCTGCGCGATGCACGCGAAGCACTTGTCGTCCGACCCCTTGTGGGTCCGGACGGTGTGGACGAGCTGGTACTTGGACCGCCTCCGGTCGCGGTTCTTGTTCGAGAGCAGAACCGCGGACCCGCCCATCCGGAACAGACAGTTCGGGAGGAGCATCGACTTCTCGTTCCCGAAGTACCAGTTGAGAGTGATGTTCTCCATGCTTATCACGAGCGCGTACGTGTTCGGGTGGACTTGGAGGAGGTCCTTCGCGAGGTCAATGGAGATCAACCCCGCGCTACACCCCATCCCGCCGAGATTGTAGCTCACGATGTTCCCGCGGAGCTTGTAGTGGTTCACGACCATGGCGGACAACGAGGGCGTCGGGTTGAACAAGCTACAATTCACTATCAAAACCCCAATGTCCTTGGGGTTCACCCTAGTCTTCTTCAAGAGCTCATCAATGGCACCGAACATGACCGTCTCCGCCTCCTTCCTCGCCTCCGCCATACACGGGTTCGGCGGGACCCTGAGAACCGCGTCCGGGAGGTACGTCGACTCGCCCAAACCCGACCGTTCGAGAATCTTCCTCTGGAACTCGAGGTTCTCGTCCGAGAACGAGCCCGTCAAGCGGGACCGCTCCATGAAGATCTGGCGGGTGCATTTCCGGGCGTCGTCCGGTTTGTAGCAAGAGAAGTCGACGAGGTAGACGGGGCGGGGACGGGTGAGGAAGTAGAGGGTGGAGAGGAAGACGAGGAGGGTGGAGCAGATGATGACAGAGACAAGATTGAATCTGAGATGATCCCAGAGGAGATAGAGATCTTTGAAGGAGAATGTGGAGAGCTGGGCAGCAATGAGTACAACCAGTGGGGATAAACATAAATACATCAGATGGGTAATCAGATAATGGTAACCTAATTTCACATACTTCAATTTCACAGACTGCTTGAAATCTGGCAGTGCTTTTGAAGAAGATGAAGATGAAGAAACTGCAGATTTCATTTCTGGGTCCATAAATTTAACTTTCCTGCACATAAAAAAAAGAGAAAAAGAATCAAGAATTAGTGCTGTGACTTGATTTGGGTGAATTAATCAACTGATTAGGTCAAATTCAAACTTCAAAATAAAAAATTCCCAAAAAAGGGATCCAATAACTGGGGAAAGCTTCAAAAAAAGAATGGATCTAGCGATGATTTTCCAAAACCATTCTTTTTTTCGTTATTCGAACTATAAATAGAAGTGATGAGCTACAAATAGATTCTACAATCTACATCCGAGAATATCAAATCCAAAGACACAGGAAAAAGTGGAAAAAAAAAAATCTACAAATTGAATTCATAGAAAGTTTTAAAAAAAAGTAAATCTTTTTATCTTTCTAATAAAACCCAGATTCAATGTGAGACATCAACAATGGCATTTCGCAAGAAAGATCTGATCAGGGGAAATTCACAAAGAAAACTAAATCCCCAAAAATATAAAATAAATAAATTAATGATTATATAACAGATAAATTTGAAATTCAACAGACCCAGATGAGAAAGGAGACCAAACCTGAGATCATTAACCTGAAAAAATGGATTGAGAGTGAGAGAGAGAGAGAGAGAGAGATTGCATATGAAAATTGAAGTCTGGATACATATAAAAAGGGTGAACTCGTGATTCGATTATTTGGGAGCAGAACAGAGAATAAATTTAAAAAATACGGAGTAATAAAAAAAAAAGGCATATAAACAGAAACCGAGTGACGGTGGGATTGAAATTAAACGGAGCAAAACGGAGTCGAAATAGACAAAAACCCATCATCTAAACTCTGTATTGTACTCCGATCTATTAAAAAAAAATTGAAAAGTTAAAAATTTATAATTAAATTTTGTTTATTATGTTGGTAAAGTATGAACAAATACTACTACGTATATTATAAATGTGTTAATGACATTAAAAAATGTGTTTAGTTGAGAGAAATTTTGTGAGACGCATGTTTTATTTATTTGGACGTCTTTCTTTAGTATTCCTTAATATTAATTCTAGTGTAATATGATATTTGTTCATATATATTTTATGGGGTTTTTTGACTCGCTAGTCATTGTACACCTTTGGTGATCCGACCGAAATCTCAAATCCTAAACGAAATTGTTTGTAAAGATATAAAATGATGGTTGTTAGTTACATGCGAAAAATGCTGGGCGATTTACCAATGGTTGACCGAAGTGTCAGCGACAATGGATTGCAAACTTCGAAACCACCAGCATTTCATACGAGGATGGTGGATATCTCTCTCTCGTTGAGCCAACTTTGTAAATGTGAATTTCGATATGCCAAAGTTCGTAAAATTGGAAATATCAAAATATCTCCATTAGGAAGGTGAGATGTCGAGAGATATCAAATACGAACATTGTTTAGCCTTCACCAAACACTCCTGAAAAGAGTTTTGATATTAATAGACATTAGAGCTCGTATCTTCCACGCTGACTAAAGAGGCTTTTAATTAAAAAATTGTAAAATTTACATTGTGACATCCAAAAACGTAAACTTAATTTTAAAATGAAGTGACTTTGTTGATATGCAATTTAAGATTTTGACGATGTTATAACCAAAATAACTTTAAGTTCACAAACAAATATAAGCCATATGTAAACTACCAAAATTGGGAGAAAGGGATTCTAAATTTAGAATTGTGGAGATATATATGCTTGAAGGCAGAGCATGTGGCGCTCGAGTGGGAAATTCTTATATACTTTAGAATTTCGGTCGGAAATCCTAAACGAAATTGTTTGTAAAGATATAAAATCTCACTTCTTATATACTTAACGGTGAAATTCATCCTCTTGTCTTTTTTTTAAACACTCCTTTGCTTGTGAGCGTTGCGCAGTTGGCAAGATAAGGTATGTCAATGGGATAACACTCGAATTCGAATCCTGGCAACTGCGCTAGGAAGCAACTACGCTAAGCATATGGTCTCTGCAAATATCAGATGCGGGCTTTACTCTTTTCCACCAATTTTCGATTAAAGTCCAATTTATCTCCTCTCAGTAACTGTCTGGCCGGTTCTGAGAAAACTCTCAGGGAGGGATGTGGTTCATCCTTTTTTAACGGTCCTTTTCTCCTTAAAAATTAAGGGCGAACAAGCCCATTTAAATTCCGTTGGGGTTTTTACATTTTACAAAGCCCACTTTCGGATTTACCTAATACCAAACCGATATTATTAGTCTGTCTTTTTCATTATCACAATTGTTTTTTCTGGGTTTAGATGTACGCAGAGAACAACTGCACAAGTGTGGGGACCTTTTTTGAATGGAGAATTGTGGAGTATCCAAAGTGGTGTACTTGTACACTAAAACATTCACATGCATACATAGACATTAAAATGCAAGAGTTATCTAGAGGTTAGAATTTGTATACTACTCCCTTCGGTCTTAAATATATTTCATGTTTTGATTTTTTTGGTCCAACAGTGACACGCTTTGACTACATATGAAACATAATTTGAATAAATAAATGATATAAAAACTTGATATATCAAAATTATATTCTAAGACGAACCCAATTATATTAAATTTTTATTATAATTAAATATAATTTTATCACAATTTATAGTTAAAGAGTGTCTCTTTTTTATCAAAAAAGTCAACATAGAAAAAGTTTTTAGGACTGGAGAATGTATAAATGAAATTAAAAATATCATTAATCAAACATCTTATAATCCGCAACAAGAAAATATTGTTGAAATTGAATGAAGTAATATCTCACACGATCTAATCCGTCCGTCCAACAATAATGTTCTCGTTCACAATTCACATATTCAAATTTTATTTACTTTGTTGACGTATTTTTGTTGCGCGTTTGATAAAATAATATATCACGTTATCTCTATTTTTTAGATCTTTTCAGGTAGTTTTTAAATATGTAATTTTCATTTTTTAGTTCCATGCGATTTTTTAAATGAAATGATTTGAAAATAATTTCATTCAAACATCGTAACACACAACGAAAACATTATTGTTGGATGTACGGGGGAGTGTAATTTACTCAATTACTCGTATGATTTATGAGGCTCAAACAATTCCAACACTCCTAAATTTCAACCAAGAAAGAAAGGGAGAATGGTCCACATTGACTGCAAAGCAACGTCGTTTCGCAAGCGGTTTCCATTTCTCGGAGTTTTATCTAAGAAGACTGGACGTACTATACTAGTTGCTGACTTGCTGTGGCGGCCAAGTGTTTGACTTTGACATGCCCCGGGGAACTTATGTTATAGACGTTCACATATCCAAATTCTTCCAAATTCAAATAAAAAAAATACTTCATCCGTTTCTCTAAGATGTTCTCATTTTGATTTTTAGTGATTTTTTAGGAGAGTTGAAAAAAGGTGAAAGTTTACCATAATACCCTTAATGAAAAATGTGTGGAGTGTATTAAATAAGGTGAGTGAGGTGTAACAAATAAAGTAAGTGGGATAGTTGTGGTATTTTACTTGTTAAAAAATGAAATGAGAAGATCTATTGTGGACAAAGAAAAAGGGCTATTGGGAAGATCTATGGGGGACAGAGGGAGTAGTTTTTTTAAATATGGAGTATTTATTTAGGTGATTATTCAATTGAGTGATTTTTTAACATTTTATTTCCATCATTTTTCAACTCCTTCCAGTTTTTCTAATTCCTTCATGCTTCTTCCAACTTCTTTCAATTTGTTCTAACATTCAATTTTTTTTAGTTTCTAGACGAACGGAGCCTTACAACATTATTTGTGCAGTATAAAAAAAATACAATCAAAAGCGTATGTTTATGATTGTAAATTTATTTCCAAAATAGAAATTTGCATTGTGATAATATGACATTATATATGAACATTTCAAAACTATTTTAGTTAATATATAAGGTAATGATTAACATTGCATATGCATTTTAACTCTTACTCCATATTTCAAAAATAAAAATATGAAATCTTTATTTTAGTATATTTTCAATATTTTACTCCCAGTCTTTTTTCCCAAAAAACTACTCCGTATCTAACAATAACATTTAGTTTAACGCTTGCAATATACTCCGTATCATAGTAAAAATTTAATCTAAAACGTTAATTAATAATGTAATTTTCAAAAAAAAAGCCTAGTAGTGTGATCTTTTTTCTCAATCTCTGTTGCAACTTTTTTTCTTTCTCTAATGGTGTTTTTTGGCACATCATTTTTTTAATGGTTTGTAGTTTGTAGTCTTTTCTTTTCCAGGTGAAACAAAATATTCACCCCGTCCAGAATAATTTACCCATTATTAGACTTTCGATAAATCAAAAAATGATGATAGAGTGTTAAAAAGATGTAAGAAAAATTGAGTGTTTAGAATTACCCGGTATTTAAAAAATATTTTTTAAATTATATATCCTTTTCCAAAAAGAAAAGGAATTACTTTGGGACAGTTAAAAAATGAAAAGGAATAAATTTATTGGAGGGTAAAAGAGTAAAATAAATGAAAAAACAGTGAAGTTGGAAAACGAGTTGGCATTGGTCTTTTAAGGTGTAAACAGATCACGTGTGATGCACTTTCCAGCCTCGTCAAATATTCTGTCAATTGTCAAATTTGTCACACATGCACTTTTCATTTTAAATTAACTTTTTTACTATCACAAAATTTATGAAAAAATAAAATTTATAGTTGAGATTTACACAAAAAGAAGTAATAATATGCCACACCCAATATTTGCTTTAAAAAGAATGAGATGAGAAAACCCAAGAATGAAAAATAAAAAATTGAGCTATCAAGTGAAAAAAGTATACATAATAAATTTGCATCCATATTTTTTAAAATATAAACCTAAGATACATATAAAAAAGGTGCACATTCATTTACTAGTAACAAATTTTGGGAAGTTTGGATGGATGGAATAAGATTGGTCCAAATAAGCATCCTAGTAATCACCGTGACCAAAACATGGGCTAAAATCTTTTTTTTTTTTTTTGAAAAAAGCATCGATCAAGTTTACTTTCTAGACAAAATAAAGTTTAGGAACCTACATAATAAAAAAAACTTCAAATTTTAGGTAATACCTGCGGAGTACGTTTAGGAACTTGAATAAAAAAAACACCTCAAATTTTAGGTAATATTTACGGAGTATAAAATTTATCCTTTACTCATTATTTCTCCCGTAGAGAGTTGCGCAGTTAGCAAGGCAGAGGATTCTGCCCGAGTCCGATTCACTTTTTGCTATCAATATATGATTAAAACCTAATTTATCTCTTCTCAGATGCCCTCATCAATGGGATTATGAGTTGATCCCTTCTTTTTGTTTTTTTTATTCTTTCAAACAAACACACCCCTAAAATAGGCCCCATGTGGAACCAGACATGATTAAACAAAACCAGTGTACCTTACTCTGTCCCTCCGTATCTGGTATTTATGATAGCTCAGTTTTCCATTTACTACATTATTCTCTGTCCCATTCTGTATTTTTTTTTTGTTTTTCATTTTACTTGTTGCAGAAATAAATGTTTGGTGTGTGTGTGTGTGTGTCCCATTCTATAGACATTAGACACACACACGGAGTACTCTTATCCTTCCATATAACAGGCCATATTTGATTTCATTTTTTTATAGAAAAAAAAATAAAAAAGTCTATTTTGGGACGGACGAAAAGAAAAGTGAGAATTTTGTTTGGGAACAGAGGTGTTGCCGTGTTAGGAAGCCTCCCAAGTCCCACACCGAAGATAAAAAAAGACTCACATATAAAAAAAGTCGACCTAACTCTATTAGTATGAAGCCATTTGAGAGAGATGCCCAAACACGAACCCGTGAAAACTTGGCTCAAAGCGGACAATACAATCTCAATGGTCGCTCGGCCTATTCATTTCATAAATAAAAATGAAACCTCTGAATGAAAAATTGGACAGTCAGTCACTCTGTATGAAATTCTGAATTTTTGAAAGGTGGAGCTTAATGAGAGTATAGTTCAAGAAAAACCTGTACAAAAAGCTCTGAATAAAAGTTATGAAGAGCAGAAACTGCCAGCAAAAGGGTGCAGTGCCGACTACTTGGCAGGGGAACGTTCTCCGGTGAAGGCCAACTCAGACACCAATGCAATATGGTCACTTCCCCATTTCTGAAATCACAAGCCAACCAAAAAAACATCAGATGAAAAGAGGGTAAGTAATTCAAGAACTCAACATATAAGTGCAAATATAAAATTGATCGATTTAATGGTACGGGGATAAAAGTGAACATCTTCAAATAGTAAAACGACCATTTGGGTAGTTAAACCAAGTTTATGACAAATGGTGAACCAATGCCATGGTTGCTTTGCATTGGAAGTATAGGTCCCATAAAGCTCATATGAGCAGTAAGCTTTCAGTGAAAATCATACTTTTGTGGGGAATCCCCGGAACCACTGCATGGCCTGTTTTGGAATTGGAGCAAGCACCCTCACCGTTTGAAGACCTTCAGAACGCCTACGTGCCAAATCAAATACTCCATATTATTTATAATCAAGGCTATGAATGATTAAAATAACCTTGAGCATCAGGAATGTCCACATTTTCCCATAAAAATGCCTTCTTCCCTTTAGTACAGAAAATTGTCTCATCCGGTAAATTTAACAACATTAGTTGTTTCAATTAGCAAAAATGATATGTAAAATATAGTGGAAATTTACTAACTGTTTCATTAAACCTGGAAAAGAAAAAACATTAAACACGTTAACCATTTGTTTTCCTAGATGAAAAAACAAAAGAAAGGTTCATCTTTTTTGTTTGTCCCACCACCACTGACCGATCATGTTGCCGCTGCAGCCACTGACCACCTCAAGTGGTCCCGACACTATGCGTGTGACATTGGAAAACGTAAAGTAGAGAAGAGAATACAGAAGTAAAGGGATCCTTAACTAAGCACCCCATGTGGCAGTTTACCTCAAAATTTGAATTTGCACCCCCATCGAGTGCAAGATCAAATGAAAAATTAATGATTTGCCAATTGAAATATTGAGGTAAACCAATGCGTGCTAAGACAACCTTGACATAAAGGATGTTTACATTTCACTCTCATTCGTGGTGGATAGAAATGGAAATGCATCTCTTAGTTAATGTGTTAAAATCTCTTGCTCGCATTTATGTAACCCTTTCAACCCTTAATCTTTGATTGTTCAGTTCAAATATCCTTGTTTGTTTTCTTTAGTCGGGGCCTTTCCGAAACGACCACTCCACCTTTATATGAAGGGCAGAAAAGGTAAGGTCTGCATACACTTGCTTTTCCCGAACCCCACTGGTGGGATTTCACCGGCTCTTGTTGTTGTAGACTTGTCAATGCATTTTCCTAAAAATGCATCAAAGAGATTTAAAGGCATCTGCATGTGTGCACATGTTGGAGAGGGGGGAACATGCTTTTTGAAAGATCTTTTAAAACTTGAAATAATTGATACCATAATAAACATGAAAAGGATCCATTCAAAGAAAGCCATCATTATTCATCTTGCAACGCAAATAGCTCACAAGACACAAATTACGCAGAGCAACTATAGCTGAAACCCAGTTCAATCATGAGGTAAACCGTAAAGACTTACCATATATAATCAACTGTGCCGAGGAAGCAGCGGTGGTAACTGGTAGCCTCAGGTTCCCCGATAGAATCTCTTGTTCCTGTGACATCCTGCAATACAAAAATGGAGTTTGGAAGAACGTAATATGTGATTAAAATATACAACTGTCTTGCTGGGTAATATTTTTACGTTAGAGAGATTTTAAAAAAGTATATCTGAAGCCATGCTTTTAACCAAGGGCTACCTCAACATCTCGATAAACGCTGCTTAGCTTAAAAGGGTGTTCCATTATTGTGCAATCAACACTTCCTGTTGCAGTTTGAATCTCCATTGGTGTCCAAGCTGATGGATCATAAGTGGCCTGAAAATCAGCATCACGGTAATCATTGAGGAAATCTTCCCCTAATTGAAGTGACTTTTCCCTGTGAGAAACGGCAGATGGCTTAGACTGTTCATCTAATTCTTTTAACTCAGATGCTTGAAAGTCAGTGGATTCAGATACACCACATATCTCAGACAAAAATATTTCAGAGTCTTCACCAGAAGACTGATCTCCTGCCCCTCCAAACACCCTATCCAGTGATAAATTCTCCATTGTCTTATCTAAAGGTGCAACAGCCAATTCAGATGGCTTGCTAAATCTATCTGTTTTTGGAGCAAAATCTTCAGACAACATACCATTATTTTCATTTCTAGGATGATTTTCGCCAATAGATCCTTCTTCCTTGTAGCAGATTGACTCAAGATCTGAATGTGTGTCTGGATCCAAAATATTTATGTGTGAGTTTGATATAGCATCTGAGCTGGAATTTTCACCATGCCCGCTTTCAATAGTCTTAGAGCTGTCTTCATCTAACGTTGATGATATTGAATATTCATTACGAGAGATATGTTGACTATCCTTTGAGGCACTGAGAGGAACAGAGGGAGATCTGTGGGAAGCGTGCAAATCTTCTATTGTTGCCTCTGTACTTTTATGAATTTTATCTTCAAAGTGGAGACCCACAATTGATGCACCGGACTCATTTACTACAGAATTCTGAGCTTGGCATCTGCTACCTCTGGAAAAACCGTCTCCTGATGCAATTTCTGGAGAGCATGTGCTTACATCTAATTTGGAACATCTCTCTCCGCCTTCTCCTTCGTGTGAGACCGTAGAGCCTTTAACAGAATCCCCTGAACAAGGGGCCCTAGATATTAATAAAAGGAACACTTCAATCAAGACATATAAGAAAGGATGTGTGTATACCCAGTGCATTGACATCTTGCAGGATATTTAGGAGCATAAACAAATCTATTTCCAAGAAAACATTGTAACTTGAACATTTTAGGGCAAGTTGACTCTAGTAAAAGTTATGTGTTCCAATATATTTTTCCCGAGTCCATTGTACTGCTAGATTTATCTCTCGGTTCTTGAGTAGTGAAGTAGTAAGAAGCAGTTTGTTTAGCTTTTCGAGTTTTCGTCCATCGAGGAATCATTTCTAATAAGCCAGTTTCACATGTTTGTGCGTACCATAAGTCATTGTTAAATCTGTCATCTAACGATATGTAGCACACTTCAAGGCCAAAGTTTTCAATATAATAGGTTATACACGATTCAAAATTTCAGAGACCAATAAGATTTACTCCCTCCACCCTATAATGATCTTCCTAGTTTGATTTACGAGGTTTGACTCAAATTATTTTCAATTCAATTTATTTGATTATAGGTGTAAAATTAAGAAATAAAAATTATATATTTTTTAAAACTACATCAAAAGTTCTACAAAACAAGAGGTGACATGACTATATTATTTTATCAAATAACTAACGAAAATAGGTAAAGAAAATGATTAAAGTTTGACCATGTGAATGACTGGGAAGATCATTTTAGGATGGAGGGAATATTAAATAAAAAAAGCTTTAGGGTTTTAAAAATGACAAATATATTTTACGAATGATAGATATTTAAATTTATATATTAGGGTTTTGTAATTTTGGATGTATTTTAGGTAGAGAGGTTTGCAACACAATAAAAATAAAAAAAGAAGCATGAGTTTCTCTTTTGGATCCTTAGAAAAGTCCATAAACATATGTAAGATATGCATCTTAGTTCTTTATTTGAAAATTCAACTACAGTGAATCCATACCTCTTTACAGAAGGTGAGCGCTTCGGTGAATATAATGTTCCCGACTCCTGCCCAGAAACCTTATCTCGAGCTACTTCTGATATGTCCAGCTGCAAAAGAAAACAAAACAAATAGAGCATTAAAATATGTACAACGCAAAAATAAGTTAGGGAGATGAAACAAAAGAAAAGCAAATACATAGAGATATTTGACCTTTTGTTCAGCAATGAAATTGTAGAGCGGACTCTGGTAAAAAGAAGGAAAGGCATAAATAAAGAAAAAAACAGGCTTACATTACTAACATGATTACAGGGCCACCAAGTGAGGTGATGATAGTTCATAAAAATAGGAAGTAAAAGAACACACCTTGGGCGTGCTGTTAAAATCTCCACAAATTACAACTGGAGCACCATTCCAAAGTTTTGAAAAATGATCAGCCCTATCAAGAAGCAGTCTTATCTATGTACAGCAAAAACAAGTTGAGTAAAAAAGATTTCATCAGTAAGATGACTAAGTTCTTTCTGCTTAAAAAATATAATGTATGCCTGTATGCCACTAAAAAAATTCAAATGAAAGGAGACCAGCTTTGATGACAGCAATGAAGACTAGAACCAGTGATACAATATGGACATTTATGGCTACTAAGGTACGGAGTAATAAACAAAAAATAAATACTTAATTGGTTCTTTTTTTGAACTAAGGTATGCATTTTGCTTCACATAAAATAGGAAATAGGTCAATTTCGTAAGTACAGAGAAGAGGACAGACGCACTATGTTTGTATGTGTGCCCAACAACAACAACAACAACAGACCTTGTAGGTATGTGTGTTCAACTGTGCATAATAAAAGGCGGGGAGTAATCGGAAGGCAGCCAAAAGTTTCAATAGATTAACGGCTATGAGCTTCCCTCCAAAATCCAAGAGAAACAAGTGCAAAATATGAAGATAGCATTTGAAAAAAAATAAATATAAAAGAGCATGCATTCATCAAGTACTAATACATAATCAGGCAAATTCATTTGGTGCTTCTACACCATTTAAGGAAATTGGAACCAATCAAACACCTCAGTGGAACAAAGGCATCTTATGTAGGAGGCATAAAACTCAAAACCAGGCGACAACCAAATGCTTGAAGGGAAAACCAGACATTATTGCTATATTAGCTTGACCTAATCCAATAGTCTTACTATATACCGCAGTCAGCATGCTTATTAAAATGCAATCAAACATGGCCTTTTGGAGACAAAAGTGCAAAACAGCACAAGCTACGAGAATATCCATAAGGTCTCTAAGCAATAAGGTGATATGATATGGCATGAGCCACATGGCATGCTTACTAGACTGATGTGAGCCAACCTAGTAAACCCCAAATGCGCTGAATAATACCTGTCCAAGCTTCATCTCACCCCTTCGAGGATTGAAAAGCACGTGAACATTACATATTACAACTTTATTAGTATTTGATGAGCTGCAAAAGAATTGAAACTAAATTACATGAGATGTCCCTGAGATATAAAGAACTGTGTACATGTCATAAACCATTTGTAGCAATTGATGCCATACCAACATATATGAAGTATAATTTGATGAGAAAACTAGTTAGCAATTATGGTCCCCATACAATAACAATAGATATCCACGAAACAAACGAAGTTTTAAGATCTGTTGCACCACACCCAAAAAAAGATTAGGGATATAATCTTCAGTGTCACTCTTCACACCTTTAGAAAATTTGATCTGCAATCATTTCACATAGGTATGTACATGCACATACATGCATGGATGTAATTATTTCACCTCTAGCATTTAGTACTCCATCCCTCCACAATATGACTTCCAGGTTACTATTCTGATTTCTTGATGTCAAGGAACCAACTCAACCAAAAGCTCAAGCTTGTGGTTGTGGCCCAAGAATGATTGTTATATACTCTAACACGCCCCCTCACGTGCAGGCGTGACTTCTTTGACCCTTGCACGTGAAACCTTAATATTTTAAAAACTGGGTGACGCTGAGTTTCGAACCCGTGACCTCTTAGTCAACACAAGACTCCGATACCATGTCAAGGAACCAACTCAACCAAAAGCTCAAGCTTGTGGTTGTGACCCAGGAATGATTGTTATATACTCTAACACTTGAAAACTTTTGTTTATTTGTGTATTTCAATTGATAATTTGATAAAATAAAAGATTTATGTCAGATCTTGTTTTATACTCCCTCCTCAAAATAATGTTCTTAGTTACTATTCACAGGTCAAACTAACTCTACTTTCTTTATACATTTTCATTAATCATTTGATAAAATAAAATAACTTTGACACCACTTGTTTTGAAGAACTTTTGATGCAATTTTCTAATATTGACTATATTATTTTAATTTTTTAATTCTACACCAATTCTACAATAGTTACCCATCCACTGCATCACCAGTCCGCATCTTAACTCAACATTGAATATATGGCCAGTCCATCTATATTACAATAGTTACACGTCTATATTACACATCTAAAATAACCTTGACACCACTTGTTTTGTAGAACTTTTGATGCAATTTTCTAATATTGACTATATTATTTTTATTTTTTAATTCCACACCAATTTTCACCTATATTGATTTGAAAATAACTTCAGAACACATGGTAAACCGAATAGGAACCTTATTTTGGGACGGAGTGAGTAAAACTATTGATGTATTTTGGAAATATGTAATTTGTACTTTTTATTTCTATACCAATAACATCAACCACGAGAGTCTGGGTAGGGTGTGTGTACGCAGACCTTACCCCTACTCTAAAGTCGATAGTAAAGATTTGTAATTTGTGCCCCCTACTTTTTATTTCTATACCAGTTTGTAAATTAAATAAATTTAAAAGAGGTGGGTTTCTGCACGTTGTTCGAAACAGGAAGTTAATTTGTGGACGAAGGGAGTAGTATATTTCAAACTATGACACTATAGTTGAAATGTGGTAGCAGCCTTGTACTGAGACACCAGTACACCAAGTTTTATACTCTAAATTTTAGAACTTCAAAATGGTTTACTCCACGGAGCATGAAAATTTTCAAAAAGTAAAAAAATGCATTGTAGAAATTTGTTTAGAATAGAGATATGTGTTGTGTGAATTGATTTTGGGACATCCCAAAAAGGAATGTGTGAACTTCACTTTGAGATGAAGGAAGTGTATACTTTGAAGTTCAAAATATACATTGTAAAACTACATTAAAAAATATTTTACAGCAAGAAACAAAATGAAATCGGGACATTTCCCACAAAAAAAGTACCATGTAGTGGAAGTTGTGCTACTGTGACAAGCATGAGGATCCAATAACTGTCAACGAGAATTCAAGATTTAAAATACAGCACAAGATGTTAATTCCATTCTTTAAAATCTACAGAAAAGGTCAACTAACACTTTGGGATTATATACCTCAAATACACATATCTGGGCAACATTATCACGAAGACCATGCTGTTTGAATTCAATAAAATCTTCCTGAAGCAACTTCAATCTGTTAAGTATCAGAAAACATATTTAAATTAGATAATATTAAGTTACCATCTAAGGTTCCATACTTTGAAACTTGGTACGTGCTTTTGCAATGATGAGACTCAAAGAAAGTTGTCTTCATCTCACAAAAAATGACAGAACAATGAGTGCTCAATTCACATATAGAGATCACCAACTTCAGTTACCAATATGAGCTACAAGGGAAAAAAACAAAACAAGACAAAGTGCAAATACAACTTGCCAAGGATTTACTAACTGCAGTGCATTGAGAAAACAAAAAATGATAGATCACATACAACGGAAAAACAAAAACATGAAGGTAAAAAAGCAGGATTCAACATTACATTACGCAAGTACTAAAAGTCTTTAAGATTAAGGGAAGAAATTTTGTGTAAAGTCAAATCTAATTTGTTACCCAAATAAGTAAACAACATGTTTCGGAATGCTATACGATAAATTGTTGCCCCACTGACTAATCACAACTTGTGAGTTCATAACTGCAAAACTATGTCAGTATTTAGCTCATGAACACAGGCAAAAAAAGTGAACTTATTTTGTGCAGAGTAGTTCAATTAAGCATTGCAACTGTAGAACTTTTACCTAGAACCACGCCAAAATATTGCACACCCATCCACTGCATCACCAGTCCGCATCTAAACTCAACATTGAATATATTACAGAGTTACACATCTATATTACAATAGTATTCATTTATTTATGATGCCGGTTCTCATGACATTGGGAATCAATGTCATGGGATGACCCGGGGGTGCTCCGGTGCCCTGTTCGTAAAATTGACAATCCCTACCCCTCCTAACCTCCCTGGTAACCCCCCGCCCCGGCCCGAACACAACCCTCACCCCCTTCAATTGCACCCCCTAAGTTAATTTTGACTTTGGAGTCAAAATTTTGACTCCAAAGTCAAAATTAACTCAGGGGGTGCAATTGAAGGGGGTGGGGGTGTGTTCGGGCCGGGGCGGGGTGGGGGTTTACTGGGGAGGTTGGGAGGTAGGAACTATCAATTTTACGAACGGGGCACCCGGGTCATCCCATGACATTGATTCCCAATGTCAAGGGAACCAAGGGGTTTATTCATTGATACTAAGGCACCAAGAAGATGTCATGTAAGTATGTAAACAACAAAGATTGTACAATAAAAATACTAAGAGATTAAAGTCAGAATAAAGCCATAATGTTTTAGATCCATGACTTCAGAAGATAAGAATCACATAAGTGATGGACATCTCAGCACAAACTATGGTTTTAAAGTGTGTTACTCCCTCCGTCCCCCAGTTTTTGTCCACTTTCATTTTTGCACACCATCCAATGCACTTCTTTAATCCATTTTATCTTGTAATTTGTATATTAAAAAATTATAGAAATTATATATTAATAATCTATATGTTAAGACAAATCAAACAAGATCACACACGACTATATTTAGGCTTACACATTGAGAGAATTTGATGAGTCAAAGTGCTTAGATGAACCGTTCCAAAAGTCAAAAGTGGACAAAAATTGGGGGACGGAGGGAGTAGTATGGAATGGAAATCTGATCCTTCATAATTACTGCTTCCCTGCTGAACTAGGATGGATAGATACTCTAGGCTCAAACGAGAAGGGGAAATTATAGGCCTAGAGTCAGATTTTCTTTAAGTAGCTCTACAAGTACAAGCTCTCTTTTTCAGTAAGCAACGCACATTGGTTCTATAGTCAAAATGGCCATCAAGAACAAGTACGAATAACCTCTATTGCTCTTCATAGGCAAACCAAGATAGATCTCTAAACACATTATTTGAGGGTGAAAATAAGGCTCTTAGTTTTTACGCCTCAACTCTATTTGCACATTTTCAATTTAGGCTATTTGCCGTCATTGCCAACAGCAAGTATATCACTTCCCCTCCACGTGTTTATTTATTACTTTAGTTATTATTATTGTCAGAATAAAGATAGTGAAAGAATCTTGATCCCAACACCTTCCATATTCCTTTGTATCCACGCAACTGCAATTCAGCCTCCAAGTCCTGAAATCTGTCAACCTCCTGATAAATTTAGAAATGGAAAAAAAACAAATGAAAAGTCATGCTGATAGCAACACTCAACAGAATGTTCGAGTTGGAAGGGGGTGGGGATAATTTGAATCCAATTTTGACTCCATTTGTTTCACCCAACGAGATTGTTCATGCTACACAAAATTGAAGCTGAAGATTACAAATACAAAACCGGCATAATTTCCTAATTTCTGTGTCATTTTGTAGAAACTGGCCTCCTCTTTCCATGTTACACGAGTACACATAGAAAATGCTGTCCACATTTGAACATTATTAATATACACAGAACACCTTTTTTCGGTAATCAATTGTCCAAGAATATGGAAACTGAGTAGGTTTGTGTTGGGTGGATTAAGTCATGAAACATAATTAATATACATACACTTTTTTGTCAGCAAACACATTTTCCACCCATACATATTTCCCAACAAACTCAAATGAACAACCATGACTGATAATGAAATCCCATACATAGTTCAAAAGGTTCAAGTATTATTTCAACTAACACCAAACACCTCTTTGTTGTACTCCCTTTGTCCCCTTTTGTAAAATACTTTCCTTTTTCTCTATCCCAATACAAATTTTATTTGTCTTATTTAATACGAAGTATATACAAACTACTTTCTTTATGGTAGGGGCAAGGTCTGCGTACACACACCCCTCCTCCCCAGACCCTACTTTCATGGGATCCAACTGGGTTGTTCTTGTTCTTTCTTTACAGTGTTTCTTTCCCAGTTCCATCAAAGGTCTCTTCATTTTAATTGCAACCAGCTGCATAACACCAAATGATTTTTCTACCTTTTGATGGGATATAATGGTTCATGAATCACGAGATATATAAAACAGCAAGTATCAAGTTATGAACCTGTAAACAAAGTACATCAGCTGACCAAAGTCCAAGTTCAAAAACGATGCTTCTCTTGCGCGACTCCCAGTCCATAATATGCCGAGGTATGTGAAAGTAAAGCTTCCTCCATAATGTTGTGCACTAGCTTGCACATGATACAACACGCCAATACATAGTGATCTTGTTATTTATTATTGTGTCAAAGCAATTTGGCACAATGGAGCTGCCCCAAGACATTGCAGAAAACTATGAAGAAGGTATTCCATAGCCAATTTTTTGGGTTTGAGGATCAAGCTTTGCTGAGCTCTGCTTTGTCCATGATGGGCACCTTTGGTTGATAAAACAAAGATCCAACACGTATGGACGAGGATTTTCCCGGTGGAAAATGAGAGAATATGGGGATTCCAACACGCATAAATCCCTATATTCTCTCATTTTTACATATGAAATCCTCATTCATACGGGTTGGATATTTGTTTTATCAACTAATTGTGCCCATCATTAACAAAAAGGAAATAAAAAAGATTGAAATAGCTGAGAGAATACCTTTTTGGGGTTGTCTCGTAATGGCTTGGGCAGCTCCAATTCGCCAAATGCTTCAACACATAAATCAAATAACAAGATCACCCTTTGTTGGTGTGTTGTATCATGTGCAAGACAATGCATGACATTATGGAGTGTTGCAGATTAGATCTTTTGTCAAAGACTTCATACCATGGTGCTTAACATTGCGTAAGGTGATGTCCTTCCAAACCTGACTCTTAAACCTAAAGATTTGTAAACTAGGCTCAAGAAAGTCACAACCCAAATTAGCAACCTTATAGTCATTAGATCCCAAATCAAACCCAAAACCTGAAGTGACTTGAGACTTGCCAATCTATCCGGACATGAATGGCAATCGAAGCCTTTTTGGGATTGTAGGATTCCACAAATAAATTTCATTGGCTTCATGCACCACAAAATCTTTATCATTAACCAAACAAACTAAACCCTTAACACTACTAATTAGTCTAAAATAGCTTTTATCAGACTGAATAGAAAGATCATTACTCATAAAGATGCAACAGAGATTGAAGTTTTCATCATCTATGAAGATAGAGTACTTGCCATTATAAAAGTGAAACGAAAAGGGCTTTGAAAGACAACGAGGGGGTTTTAGCCAATGTTACAATAAGACATTGCCACTGTTGAGACACGCGAGGGACCTGGGATAATCAAGATGATCAACGTTCACATAGGAGACCCTCATCCACATATTGGAATCCCCATATAGTGAAGTACTAATTTTAAGATTAAATCTATGCAGAAAAAATTGCCTTGGGTGAATTAATACAAATATTTACATTTCCTAAAAAATACATACCCTCCATTGAAACAAACTCTCTTAAAGAACAATGTTGAAAGGGTTAAATGTTTTTTGCCAATATCATTTTTATGACTTCATTGTCCGCACAAGTAGTACTTATAAGAAGCCAATGTGATTATACAAGGCATTCTTTACTCCATTAGGGTTTTAGACTGTTAGGGATGCGACCATACGTAGACAAGCTTGTAAAAAAGGAACATGCCTTGAGAAGACGTATCTTCACATAACCTAGATGAGTTTACAATTGCAATACATGAGTTTCTTCTCAATGTCAATAGTTGTCTTAAAGGTTTAGGTGGCCATATTCTCACACAATTAAAACTGAAATGGAAATACATTTCTTTCTTCTTCTACTTAAGGCACCTTAAAGAGTAATATATAGGTAACCAGATATAGCTAATTAACTCGCCATGAAGAAACGTAGATGATGCTAACTTCATCTGTTCCTTAAAATATACTACGTAAAAAGATTGATCTTTTTTTCCTTGAAGGAGTCCTTTTTTAAATAAGCTTTCTATGACGAACAATGCAGCTCATTTTTGAAACGAACAGTTCAAGGAAGACCACAGAAGCAGATGAGACACACCATAGCCAATAAGAGTTGAAGTAAGTTACCACAATTAGGAGGAGGTCGAGGTTCGGCTTTAGCATGCTCCCAAACCCGGAAATTCAAAGCCTTGGGAGGTCTCGGACGCGGGCGGTACTCATGAACGGGTGATGTTGGCCTGAACTGTTGATTCCGATAAAAATGTGGCCTACCTGGTGGTGGGTACACAGGTCCGCTAAACTGCTGATCATTTATTGGAGGAGGCAATGGTCTGTAAAATTGCTGATTAGAGTATGGATTTGGAGGCGGATAATGGCTGAAAGACGGTTGAGGCGGAGGATAAGGCCCGTTTTGAGGCGGGAAATTCAAATTGCCTCCAGGGCAGTACGACGGTAGAAACCCTCGATTAGGGTCTTGTACGGGCCGGTAATCGGAGCCGCCGGGTACTTGAGGGCGTCCCTGTTCATCTCCATACGGCCGATCGGAGTAACTTCTCAGACCTGGGCCTCTGCCGCCTCCTGGCTGTAAACATTGTTCTATCAAATTTAGTGTGCAATTTATAAGACACTGTGTCACTGTGATGGTATAAAATTTTATTGTCGGAACTCACTTGGGGATGACGGTACATGAACGGTAAGGATGCGGCGACGGCGGCGGAGGCAGGGCGGCTGAAGGAAGGAGAAGAAAGCTTCATTGGGAGCTCCATTAGAGCCCGTGATACTCCGTATATTTTTTATAAGTATAGGGTACACCCCAAATGTACCACTCCGATTTCATATATATTTGCAAATAAAATAAATAATAAATAAATAAATAAATAAAAATGACTGATAAAAATATGGGTACTGGGTAGTGCATATTTTGGGTATATTTTTGGTGTATCTCTAGCATCTGGCA
The DNA here is from genome assembly GCA_900332095.2 of Cuscuta campestris. Lineage (NCBI taxonomy): Eukaryota > Viridiplantae > Streptophyta > Magnoliopsida > Solanales > Convolvulaceae > Cuscuta > Cuscuta campestris. The sequence continues at coordinate 958,636 of OOIL02006555.1, forward strand.
TTTTTATACTCCTTCAAATTCCTAATTAACTTTTGAAACTTAAAACTAGAAAAACAATCATACATAAATATACAATTTTAAGTTAATACTCCCAAATTTAATATGGAGTAATTGACACATTGGTCTTATTCTAAGGAGTGGAATGCGTGCCATTTTAAATGATGGCTGAGAAATTTGTATAGGTGAGTTACACAACAAAAAATAAAGAATATAAATCGATTGTATTAAGAGATAAATTTGAGAGTATCTCTTACAAAATATGAAGTTTAAAATTTTTTAATTTTTATCTAAAGCATTATTCAAATTTATCTAAGTTAAAATAAAGATATTTTAATAAAATACATTTCATTTTCAATTAATGCATTTTAGTTTAAAACTACCCAATGTAATTTCATACGATCTACTATCAAATATAGGTATAACATAACCAATGTATTGTCTATATTTTCTGTCGTCAAGTCACACATAAAAGTTGTTTATTCACCATTTAGAATGACATGTATATTACTTAGTTGGTAGTTTGTGTAATGATCTTAAATTGAGTAATTTCTACAAAATTATTGAACTTGATAGTATTAACGTAAAATCACAGGTTTCTAAGAGTATTCACGTGACTTTTGGCAAATGAAAATAAAATTAAACTTCAAAGTTTAACATATCCAAATTTAGTTTTAAATTTTTGTTATCTCAACCCAACTCATTTCAATTAGGTGTCAATTTGAACTATTGAGTTCATTTAAACTAGACTTTATTTTCTTGAGCTCGTTGCACGTATAATAACTTCTATTAGTTCATAAGTTCACACATCAATAATGTTATGTAAAATCTAACTTTAACACGATCTCTTGTAGAAAAATGAACTCTAAAACTTTAATTCATGAAATTTATATCTTAGATTTCAACCAAAACTACAAATTTTGATTAGGTAAAAGTGTAGCATGATAAGATTTGTATATGAGGTTGTAATAACTCTATCAATATCCCCCGTGTATCTCCACATTTCCAAAAGTGACAAGTAAAAAAAGTCTACTAATTTTATTCTATGTATATGTAAGTATAAATTTTACTTTCTCAATCTATTGTCGGTACAATGTAATGACTTTCATATATGCACATTTCATTTATCTTTTACTTAAAAACTCACCTTTTTAAAAGAACATCAAATTCATAAGTATACAAAATGGAGTATATGATAGAAACTAGTAGTACCTTTTATAAAATGGAGTATAAAAGATGTCCTTTTTTTAATATTTGAATTTAAATATTTTATCATGAATTTTTACATTTTTTTAGTTTTAGAATACATATTAGAAAACATATTTCTAATCAAATTCTATGTAAATGATTCTTGTATGAAAACAGATACAAGTGATAAATGCCTCCCCCTGACATCACTAGATATAATAAGAGCATAAAACAAAAATAATAGAGCTTGCAGGGGGCGGGGGGGACACAAATAATAGAACACATAATTGATTTGGCCAGGCAAGAAGAATTATAGACAATTAATTCTTGAACATAATAACCAAACTCCTAGAGTATGTATAAGACATAAATACGGAGTATTTGCATTAAGAGGTCAGAGGCAGATAATGTATGTAATTGGTAACAAATGTCTTGAATGGAACAAAATTTTTGTTTCTACTCGAATATCAACTCTTCATTCAGAGAAAAAAAAAAACTAATTGCATTCCAATGGGATTCAAGAAAACAATTCAGTAGCAAAAAAGCACAAGTTTTGGGAATTGGAAAATCTGAACCGAATCACTCTATTTATTCGACTGGGATTGAGGGATGAACTTGGTCACCACATAGCAGTCTGGGGGCGTTATGTTCGTGTAATAGTTGTGGATGGTATCCGTAATCTGGAACCCAAATTTCTGGTAGAATTTGATGGCATCGTCGTTGTTTGTCTGGACGTGCAAGTAAATCTCACTGATATTTTGCTTGGCACAGAGATCAAGAACATGATTCAACAGCTTTGAACCTTCACGTTGTTGGGAAATATTAATTAAATATTCAAGAAGAGAGAAAAAGAAATAAAAAAAAAGGAAAAAGGATAGTGACATGCATTTGGATGTACAACATGCATTTGAAGAGTTTTTTTGGTTTTTTGTTTCTATCTCTTTGGATTAGTGCAAATCAACAAGCATCTTCTAGGCATTACACATGTACGAGTGATTTTGAGAGGCTTTGAGTTGCTTTAAAAGGAGTGAGACTAAGGTAGATGTGTGTGTGGGTTTTACACACCACCAAGGTAGAGAGAGAAGCATGAGAGGAATTCTACACAAGAATACCACCGGGAAAATCCAAGGGGTCTTGGTGAGTGTGGGTGAGTGTAGGGAGTAACTGGTTTTAGTTACTCGGAAAAATATATCCGGGCATAGGATGTGGAAAAATCTGTTTACGAGTGTCTGGAATTTAGCCTTGTAAACAGGGGAGAGTTTTTTGTATATTGTCCTGAAGTAGTGGAAATATAATTTTTTCTCTCATATATTCTTCTTGTGTTTCTTCTCTCATTTTTCTGGTGTTCTCAATATTTTTCGGTATCTTACGCGCTTAAAATCCCAACAATTGGTATCAGAGCTTGGTTACGCTGGGCAGGAGGGATTTGTAAGCGGTAAAAAGAGAAATTTTGAGAACCCAGGGACTGGTCAGTTTTGGCCAGAAGGCGACCATGGGACTTCAAGAACAAAGTGGAGGGCATGAGGACCGGGTACGAAGCGGCATGCTGGCTTTGTGAAGTATGATGCGGGAACAGGACTTGAGGAGATCGGTGGTCTAGCGGAGTGGAAAACTGCGGTTTATGTCTTGTGTCGAAAGTCTTCCCGGCAAGAAGAGGTCGGGCGGCGTGTTCCGCAAGTGTTGCTGCGGCGGTGCAAGATGGGCAGATTGAAAGAAGCTAACTGCTAGAGGGGTGGTCTCAGAGAATGTTCACAAAGGTGAGTTGTCATTTTTTTTAGCTCGGGGTGGAGGGTTAAAACTCTAGGGAGCTAAGGTAGTGGCAAAGATCTTGATGGGATTCGTTGAGATGGAGTCACGGGTACAATGAAAACTGGAAGCAGCAAGGACCTTGTGGTATTGAACAAGGTGGAGCTACAAAAGCAATAAAAGGTGACAGAGATCTTGCGGTTTTGAGCAAGATGGGGTCACAAGAAAATTTACAAGGTGGCGGTGATCTCGGTGGAGCCACGATTTTTTCTTCTATGAGGTTGGCAGCGGTGATCTCGGTGGTGCAGACTGGCAGACTGGGATGGCACCAGGGATATTTTTTTTATTTCGGAGTAGCGGTGTTCTCGGCTTCTCGCCGGAGAAGTGAGGTGGAGCTACAAAGTTTGTTGATTA
>OOIL02006555.1:962443-1210045 GCA_900332095.2 Cuscuta campestris
GTGAGGTGGAGCTACAAAGTTTGTTGATTATTTAATCAAGGTGGAGTTTGTTGGGAAATATTGATTAAATATTCAAGAAGAGAGAAAAAGAAATAAAAAAAAAGGAAAAAGGATAGTGACATGCATTTGGATGTACAACATGCATTTGAAGAGTTTTTTTGGTTTTTTGTTTCTATCTCTTTGGATTAGTGCAAATCAACAAGCATCTTCTAGGCATTACACATGTACGAGTGATTTTGAGGGGCTTTGAGTTGCTTTAAAAGGAGTGAGACTAAGGTAGATGTGTGTGTGGGTTTTACACACCACCAAGGTAGAGAGAGAAGCATGAGAGGAATTCTACACAAGAATACCACCGGGAAAATCCAAGGGGTCTTGGTGAGTGTGGGTGAGTGTAGGGAGTAACTGGTTTTAGTTACTCGGAAAAATATATCCGGGCATAGGATGTGGAAAGATCTGTTTACGAGTGTCTGGAATTTAGCCTTGTAAACAGGGGAGAGTTTTTTGTATATTGTCTTGAAGTAGTGGAAATATAATTTTTTCTCTCATATATTCTTCTTGTGTTTCTTCTCTCATTTTTCTGGTGTTCTCAATATTTTTCGGTATCTTACGCGCTTAAAATCCCAACACAGGTAAGTTGAGATCAACCAGAGGCGAACTAGGAGTTCAAATGCTTGAGTTGACCAAGAAATAGTTCAATCACTTTATGAGCAAGAAAACAAACTTGGGAGGATGGTTTGGGAGAGGTTGTGGGTGGGGGGGGGTCATAAAGTCAACAAGGCAACAGAATCATGTGATTAATGTGAATGTGATTTTGAAGCATAGAGTTTAGGGAAAAAACTGAAGAACAGTCTCACCTTAATTAGAATCATGATTTATTTATGCAAACCGGTAATAAAAAAAAGTAAACAAAGAGAGGAAGATAACATATTGGGAGTAGATTGCTTACCAACACCTAATCCTCTATAAGGAGCCAAAACTCCCAAGGTCATGATGTATACACGCACGGCACTTCCTTCCTTCTTCTCAAGCCGGCATGCAATTGAACCAACACAAATGTCACTGTAGTATGCTGCATAAGAAGCAATCCACCATGCCAGTATAGTCTTTAATATCATATTATTTAAATGACAATGTTTCACGTGGCAAAAAAAATTTACTTGAACAGTTGAACTAAATATCTAGACATTGAAAATACAAACTTAATTCTGTAAAAAAGATAATGCTTAGTAGCATGAAGCATGAATTCTACCATATACATGAAGTAATGAAAAAAAAAAAAACTTGCCATCAGAATGTCACGAGCATTGCCCATACCCCTATCTAAACCCTATGCGCGGGATTATTCCTTTGGGGGGGGGGGCAAAAAGAAGGCCATTAGTCACTGCAGACTACACTGATGATGATGACATTAACTTTATATTTTCCATGCTTGAGCTCTGATATATGATAATGGCAGGCGTAGAACTAACTACGGAGTAGTTTTGACTTTAAGTTGAGCAATAACAACTATGAGTTCCTCAGGGTGTGTTTGGTTGGAGGGGTTTGAGGGAGGGGGGGTGCTACCTTCCCCTCATTTGGCGGGATAGCCAAATCATGTCCTCCCATCCCCTTCTCTAATTCTGGTTCTATCCAATAAGATTGTACCTCATTTAAACATATGAATAAATAGAACACACTAACTATGCATCCTTGGTTCCTCATAAAAACATATCAAATGTATAATGGTAAATTAACTATTACCTCAGCTCCCGTCCCCGCTTGAACCAGACAAGGGGATAATAAAACCCTACCCTCCCCTTCAACCAAAGACACCCTTTTGAACACCATGGTACACACAACCATTAATGCCTTGAGCAATAATGCATAAGAAGTCATTCCAATAAAGCTTTTATACATAAAAAATAAAAATGAACCAATAAGAAAACTTTTCTCATCGACAATTCCAACCATACCTCATGTCCTAAAATCCATGAGACCTATCAAGCCATATCTTCCAAACTACCGTAAACACACCCAAACTATCACGCATGATTTTCTAAAAAGTTCATTGATAAGGGACCACTTCTGTCAAATTTAAAACATGGAGAGAAACATAACCAATGAAGCCTTTGTTCTCTCCAAATAAGTCTTCTCTTTACAGGTCACATTCATATGGCATGAATCTTCATTCATGTGCATTATGAAAGTAACCAATTGCAAGTGACATGGATGCTTTCCTTTTCTTTTCTACAATCAAACTCTTTCTTCCAAAAAAAAGAAAATATATATATACCATCCTATGGACCATTTGGCCCTTTCTTGATTGTTTCCATCTTATAAGAGAAACTGCTTGGCTACTGAAACCAGCTTCAAAGACCCGAGTCCAGTACTTCAATTATCGCTAAATTCAATGGAAAATTCTTCAATTAATTCAAGAACACTTCACCACCTATCAGTCACTATTTATACTTTTTTTTGCAGCCAATGTAAAATATTCATACTCAAATAGCTATGTACAAACAGAACCCATAAGCAGGGTTAGCCAAAACCATTGTAAAAAAAACTGAACATAATTGAATACTATATTGACAAAAATACCCCGATGCATCAAGTTGTTGTCCCTAAATCAGTGACAAGAGGAGAAAATCATAAAGTGGGACGAAAATGGAAAGGAGGAGGAGAGGAAGACCTAGCTTGGTGAATTCGCCGGAGGCGATTGAATCGGCGTAGTACTTATCGTTGTAGCGGACAGGGAAGAGGGCGGTGTTGAGCTTCTTCAGCTGCATCAAATTCTTGTCCCTTACTCCATCCAGTGAGATCGCCATTTCACGCCCCATTCTCGAGAACGCAGGTATAAACGCCGTTCAGATTTTAGCTTTATAGGTGGTTCGCCGGAGGGAGATTTTGAACCGCCGTCTGCACCACTCTCATCTGCCGGAGAAAGGGGTTTGAGACTTCTAGTAGGACTCATGGCCTATATTAGGCCCGCTTTCTTTTTATAAATGAAAGCCCGGATCGATTACGACTTCCTAGTCCCAAATTCGCAACCATGACCCAATTTTACCATGATAACTCGAGGCCACTTTCGTCCCGTTTGTAAAATTGGCGGTTCTTACTCTCTTATCCTTTGGTAAATCCCTCCACCATGCCCCAACCCGAACACGTTTCCCACAAGTTTATAGTCAAAATGTCTAATTTGATAGCTATGTTAAGAATTAATAAGGGCAAAAATGATTTTTTAATAAAAATAAAAAAATATTTTTCGGACATATGAAAAAAGAAAGAAGAAAGATTTTGTGTAACGCAGGGAGTATTAAGTTTTGATACAAGTTCAGTATTAATCTATTTATCTTGAAATAAGATTTAAAAATATCATATTTTATAATATAAAATCATCTATAAATATAAATATTAATGGTCAAAGTATTACATTAAAAACGGTAAAAAACAAACAATAATGTTGATAATTAAACAGGAATTAATAAAACAAAAGGCCGAAAAGATTTGAAAATAGATCGAACTCAAACATAAAAACACAGGCTTGACACATCTCATATATGAAGAGGTTAGAATACATAATAAGTACCATCGAAGTAATTAAACTAACCCCCCAATGTACGTACAATGGCAACCTCAATTAACATAAACAATACATCGCGGACATGATGGTATTACATTTTATTTTGTGATGACATTAGTACATCACATTACTTATATATTTATAAAACGTGCATGCACACGTGGAGCTTGATTGACTAAAGTTGGGATTCGCGCGCATTTGACTATTCAACCATTAACCTCAGTGGATGGTTGAACAGTCAACTTGAGTGCTGATCTTGAAGGGCACGGCAATGTGACACTTGCCAGGGAGACTCGCGGCTCGCGACATCTGGTCTGGAGTCGCGATCGAAGCCATGCTCTTCAAGCACGAGCAAACGGTCTTGCGGGCCCCCACCCCCTGCGATTGGGCGGTTTTGAACACCGACTTGGCCCCGCCACAACACTCCTTTGAGAGGTTTCCAGATCCCATGACTTGTTGGGGTATCCCTCCTACATGGAGGAAGGAGTTCCTAAACAATACATTTGGTGTTAAAAATGTAATTTGTTTAGAGGTGGAGTAATATAATAATAATAATAATAATAATAATAATAATATTTATTATTATTATTATAAGAAAGAAAAAAAAGGAGTAAAAGTGGGGCTGCCACTTTTGAAAGGCAGTAGCCTTTTGTGGCTTCTTGTCACGGGCAGAAGAAGCAACGCAGAAAACAGAGAGGAAATAGAGAGAGCCGAGAGAAAAAGAAGAGAGAAAAAAAGTGGTGCAGCAGTCCGGGTTTTTGCTCCGATCGACGACCAAACGAGCTCCGATCGGGATGAAATTTTAGTATGTTGTTCCTCACATCCTCTTCTTCATATCCAACGGTGGGATTGTTGTTTTGACCTCTCGATGTCGGTAAAACTGCCTCTGTTCCTCTGCTGCGTTTTTGTAGGGTTTTCTCACTTTTGAGTGAAGATTATTGTTGTTTGGTGTTCCAAGTTGTTGCTTGATGATTGTGTATATCTCTAATTGATTTAGAGAGGATTCTTGGTGTACCCACTGATTTTTCTTGGTGATTAGTGGAAGGCTTCATGGTTTTCTCCCTGATTTGGGGTTTCCACGTTAAATCTTGGTGTTCGTTTATCGTTTGATTGATTGCTTGTTGTTGTGTTTGCTATTCTTGATCGGTCATATGATTTTGCCCATTTTGACAACACAAAGACGGGAAAATTATTTATTGCTTCCGCTAGAAAATTGAGGTGATTTTCCCAACATGACGAAACCGAAGCAAGGGGTCAGGGTGCTCAGCACGGTGTTGCACGTGAGCTGTGCTTCTCCTACGGCCGCCGCCATGGCGGTGCAGAGGAGAAGGAGGATGGCCATTGTTGTTTGCTTCTTGTTCATGGATGGGAAGAAAGAAGCCATTGTTATTGCCTTTAAGAAATATAATGATGGTTTGATGATGATACAAAAAGATGATCGAGAACAAGTGTTATTGTGGATGTTTATATATAGATGCTAGCTATGATAAATGGGCAATAGATTATATGACCTTTGATGATTAATTAATTATGGGTTGAGTTATGGCTGGGCATCTGGGCTACTTAATTATGGTTTACTAATCTCGTCGCAAAGTATGGGCTAACTTTGACTCCTTTTTTTAATTAAATTATGTGATTTTTTTAGAAATAGATTATACTATCTTCGTCTCAGTGTATTTGTTCAATTTGACTTTTTCGAGTCAAACTGAACAAACTTTGAACTCCAATTACTCTCAATTTATATTACATATTAGAAGAATAAAATACAATTTTGAAAATTCTCAATACGATAAATCCAATAAAATCATTTTTATATTAAAATACATTACGATTTTTATTTAATTGAAGCTCAAAATTTATCTAATTTGACTCGAAAAAGTCAAACTGGACAAATACATTAAGACGGAGAGTGTATGATCTTTGATGATTAATTAGTTAAATAATTTTTCTTTGGGAACCGACAAATACAAAATGCTGTATAGTGGAGCAATACAAATATGGGTTTACTAAATCTACACTTCTAGAACATTAAAAATAGAAGTAATTTTTTGTTTAATTAATAATCAAAGTAATTGAGCACCAATGACAGTCCATTGATCATTGGTTTTTTCTAATTGAAGACATATGATAGTATATTAGAATAATTATTAAAATAATTATACTTCCTCTGTCCACAAATAAACTTTTCGTTGCGCGTTACGATATTTGACTGAAATTATTTTTAAATCATTTTATATGAAAAATGGTGTAAAATTTTAAAATAAAAATCACATATTAAAAAACTACCCTGGAGTATATCAAAAGATCTACAAAACCAAATGTGACATCACTATATTATTTTATCAAATGGATAACGAAAATATGCCAACAAAGTGAATAAAGTTTGACTCTGTAAATAGTGAACGAGAAGTTTATTTGTGGACGGAAGGAGTATTACACGAAGAATAATAGAATACATGGTGAGTGTACATATATAGAGAAGGAATGACTAACCCAACTAGAAATGAGAATCAATAATAGAAGCCGACTAAAACACAAAATCTATCATAAATATTACTCCCTCCGTCCTAAAATTAATTTCTCATTTTGACTTTTGCAGTCAAAGTTTTTAAACTTTGACTGCATATTACGGAAAAAATATATTGAATTTTCATATAAATTTGGTATCAATAGATTCATTTTGAAACATAGTTTTGAAATATATTATTTTGATAATGTATATTCACATAAAAATAGAGATATTAATGGTCAAAGTGTCGCATTGGAGACCGTGAAAAGTCAAATGGGAAATTAATTTTAGGACGGAGGGAGTACGAAGTATCAAATATATGAGGTTGTGATGCACTCTACATTGGGAAATGACATATTTTTAAGTACTCCGATACTACTTAGTTCAAATTTCACGTATTATAAAGAAAGAGTGAGATTTTGTGATGGAGGCCAGTAGTACTGAGTTTATTACAATGTACTCACCACGTAGTAAATAATTATATTTCTCTTTTTTTTCATCCGTCCCAAAAAACACTTCTCATTTCTATTAAAAAGTCACTTTTACCCCTTACTTTTTCATACCCTACCTTTCACATCATACCTTTTTACTAAAAATCTATCCATCAAATCATACTTTTACCCATCACATCAAAGGACATTTTTGGAAATTCAATATTAAAATACACTCCCCTTAAATCCATCTTTAAATTAAAATCAAAACTCTCATGTTTTCCGGGACGGAAGGAGTATATCTTTATCTTATACTCCGCTCTTTTTTTATAATAAGTGAAATTTGTACTCCGTACTAAATAGTACTAGAACATATGTCATTTCTCAGTGTAGTACTTAAATTTTTTTATTCTCTAAATAGTATTTAAATAATGTATAGTGGCGGGAAGAATGTTTTGTGATAGTGGACATTAAAGCTCCGTTCTGTTCAACTTAGTTTTCTTGATCTGATCTAATTTTTTGTACTTTTGATCTGATTTGATTGGATATGGGATCTGATCACACCTGATTGGATCTGATTTGATTTTAATAAGAATAAGAAAAAAGCAGAAAAAATAAATCGTAAGGAACGGGGCCTTAGTTTGAACAATGTCTAGTGGCGGAATATTTACTTGAACAATGACGAGTGGTACTATATTGAAAAATAAAAACATATGTTTGGTTCTATATATATTTGGAAAGTAACTATATTTTAGTAATATTTAGCAAAATTCTCCTTATAAACTATAATAAAGATGTGCATTTTTTAGTGCCGATATTAAAAACTGGAGTGAAAATATCATTTGGAATTTGTAATGTACACTTTATATACTACCTCTGCCATAAAAATTATCTCTTCGATCACTATTTACATGATCAAACTTTATTCACTTTGTTGGTCTATTTTCGTTATCTATTTGATAAAATAATATAGTCTTGTCACTACTAGTTTTATAGGTCTTTTCATTTCATTTTTTTCAATAATATGTAATTTTTATTTTTTAATTTCACACCATTTTCCATATAAATTTTTTCAAAATAGCTTCAGTCAAATATCATAACGCGTAATGGGAAGATATTTTTTGAAGGGAGAAAGTATTTTCATTCATACCAATATAAAATTAAACAATATCACTGTGAACAAATAGAATACGGAGTATTTCTCAAAAAAAAAAGAATACGGAGTAATAGCTAGGTAGTAGATCAACTTAACTTTTTCCAGAAAAAAAATCAACCAACACCCATAAAAAAAACATTTGCACTAAATAGCACTAAAATTTAAGTTATTTATTTAAATAGAACTTAAATTGTTTTATTTTCTAAATAGTACCAAGTACTTAATAATGTCCAGAACGATGAATAATGTCTAGTGAATCAGTGATGGCGAACATTTACTTGAATAATGACTAATAATACACCAGAAAAAAACGCATATGATGCTATTTAGGGAAAGTCATTATGTTTTAGTGCTATTTAAGTAAATTTCTCATCCATAAAACCCCACAATGTTAATGTTTTTATTGAACATAATACGGAGTATATAAAAGCTTCACAACACTTGAGAGATCAGAAGAACTCAGACATAAAAACGGAGTACAATTTAAATTTGAAGAGGTTAGTATACATAAGTACCATCAAAAGTAATTAAGCTAACCCCCCCAATAATATACGTACGTACAATGGCAACCTCAATTATTAACAATCACTTTTATTTTATTTTTTATGACATCACAATGCCTATATAAAACATGCATGCACACATGGAAGCTGATAGACATAACTCGCAATCGAATTCACACATATATCTTTGACCAGTCAACCATCGACGAACCTCAGTTGATAAGTGAACAGTCAACTTGGGGACTGATCTTGTAGGGTATGGAGACCCCACACTTGCCCGGGAGACTCGCGGCGCGCGATATCTGATCTGCAGTCGCGCTTGAAGCAATGCTCTTCAGGCACGAGCAGACGGTCTTGCGGGCCCCCACCCCCTGCGACTGGGCGGTGTTGAACAGCGACGTGATCCCACCGCAGCAGCCCTGCGTGGGACCGCCTGATCCCGTGACGAAGCCGAGGCACGGGGTCAGGGTGTTCAACACCGTGCTGCATGTGAGCTGTGCTTCTCCTGTGGCCGCCGCCATGGCGGTGCAGAGGAGGAGGAGGATGGCCATTGTTGTTTGCTTCTTGTTCATTGATGGGAAGAAGGAAGCCATTGTTGATGCACTTCAAGAAGAAGAGAGTGTTTGTTGATATTATTAAATTAAAAAGATGATATGAGTACAAGTGTTAATGTGGATGTATATATAGATGCTAGCTGGATATATATACATGGGCCTGGTGATGTAGTACTCTCTTGCTTAAAATTAGTACTCTTTTTTTGTCCCAAAATTTAATTTTAAAAAAAAGTTAAAATTGTGTGATTTAAATTAATATTTCCTCCGTCCGTTAAAGTTCTTTCCATTTTGACTTTTAAGAGAATTAATGGAGAAATATTTTTGTGTTGGCTCTGTAAAAATATTCTTGACGTGATGATTAAAAGTAGGATGTGATGACACGAGGAATATGGATTACATATTTTGTTCTCTCTTAAAAAATCTACTCCTTCCCATTTGGAGAAACATTTTCTAATTTGACCAAAAACCAAAATGAAAATGGTTAAGTTATAGTTGACTTTTTTATTTTGTCACTGATATAATTGGCAAGAAAAAATTAAATATGATTAAAAGTGAGTTTTTAATATATAGTGAAAGTATTTTGGTGAGGCTTTTAATTTAAGTTTAAAACATATACGAAGTACCATACGGAATACATTTTTTTAATTGTACACCATATTTGAAATTCATTGAACTAAAAATAATTCAATATGACACATCATAAATTATAAGTGGAATTTTATTCTAAGACGCAAGAAATATGATCGTGTACAAGCTTCTAACTCTACTTTCCCATCAAAGTAATCCCGGTTTTGTAAATCTTTTGATGTAGTATTTTGATATGTAATTTTTATTTTTAAATTCTATATTAGTTTTCATATAAAATAATTTAAAAATATTTTTGGTCAAACTATGACATCATTTGATCATGAATTAAATATAGTTTAAAATAATTAAATATAACTAAAATTTGATATTTTAAAAGAAAATGAATTTTATTAAATTTATATTATAACTAAATAAGTTTTTTCTATGAATCACAGCGAAAGTGTGTTACAATTTAATTAAAAATGCCAAAGTGTGGACATTTTTTTTTATAGATAGTGAGAGTATGAAACTTAGAAACATAATAATGGTACATGCATGGCCACGTTATTAGATGGCTGGTAGGCTCTAATAATGTCCGCATAATGAATAAAGGAATTTATTTATTGTGGAGATTTGTCAGAAATAATGTTGAACCACATGGGTTAGTTGAGTTATGGCTCTAATAAACATGGTTTGTTAATTACGGAGTATATGAGAAAGAGGAAATAAGAGTAAAATATAAAAAATATATTAAAATAAGAGTTTATGTTTTTTTTATTGAAATAAGACTTAAAATATACTTAAATTATCAATTATAACCATGTACATTACGTAAAATGTTCATATACAATGTCATCCTATATTATCATAACGTGAACTCCTATTTATGGAATTGAATAAAAACACGGAACTCTTATTTTTATACTTTCTCTTTTATGTGGGATGGTTTCTTTTAATTAATTCTCTTCATCCAACAATATTTGTTTAATTTAATAGTATATTCTGAAAAAGACTTCACAAAAAATAGTAAATAAAGTCTGAAAACACCAAATCATAGAAAGCACACTTGCATGCGCAATTCACTCCATTTGTCTTGAAATTAACTTCACATTTCAAATTATGAGAGTAGATCAACTAACTTTATTCTCAATTTAACTTATTATATAATATAGGTGTAAAAATTTAAAGATAAAGATTGCATATTTAAAAGTCTACATAAAGAATTATATAAAATTAAAGATGACATGATTATATTATTTTATCAAATAATTAATAAAAATAAATAATGAAAATGAATAAAGTTTAACTGTATGAATTACAATTGAGAAGATAACTTTGGAACATAAGAGTACTAAGTTAAAATAATGTGAGTAATAACCACAAAGTACGAAATAAAGGCCGCCCAGACGTCTAATTCCTTTTTTCTATACGCTCTTATTTAATATCCTAATTTAATTTCACTATTAAATACTACTCCGTATATTACAATGCAAAAAAAAGTTTTTATATTTATAATGAAAAAAATTATCGTATATTTATCTAATTTACAATCAAACTTCATTGAATTTAATTTTTTAAAAAAAATCAAAATTGATAAATATTTTGAGACATAAAGAGGGAATGTCGTCATGGGGATAGTACGTAGGACGTGTGGGGTATGGCCTGGGAATGGGAGGCTTCTTAATGAATGGTTAGTTGGAGTTAGATGCCTATAATAATTGTCCCATTCTTTAATAAGAAATGAATTGAAGCTATTTATTTCTTCTTTTTTTTTTTGGAAAATTATTTTTTCCTTGTTTATTCAGGTACCATTACTACTACCATACCATATAGCTAGGACTTGTCTATAGATCCACAGGCCAAATTTCTCCATCAAATGAACATCATCACTAAATTATTTGTAAGAAAATAAGATGCGAGAAGATTATTTTATTTTATCAAATTCTCAACTAAAACGAGTAAACAAACAGAAGTTGTCTAGAGACCGAAATAGTAACTGTTGCTTACATTTTGAGACGGATGGAGTAATACTGAACAAATTGTCCTAGACTTAGGTTCCGTTCTCTTCAACTTATTTCTAGTTCTGTTTAGAATCAGATTAGATCATATCATATTCATCCAAATCCGATCCACTTATGTTAAAAAATTATATAAAAATAATGATCTAATAATAATTACAATAATAACAATAGTGATTATTATTACTATCATTATTAATCAATAATAATAATAATACTAATTTATTATCATCGTACTCAATAATGTTTAAAATAATAAGAGAAATTCAAATTTTATTCTTGCTTACTCCATTTTATCAGATCTCTGTATTTAAATTATTTAATTAATTAGTACATATATCAGTCTTTATCGCACCAAATAAATTGAAGGTACATCTTTTTCATTCTTTTTTCCCCATTAACCATACTTACCGGCCACTTTGTAGATCTTCGGACCAAATTTCTTCATCAAAATGACATTAACAAATTTTGAAAAGATAGGTTAAAAGGGTTGGTTTGAATTTAATGCTAATCTTGTGACCCATTGTCACCAATGCCATGCATTTCTTCTTTTAAATACAAATTTAAATAAATAAAAATAACTTTAAAAAAAATTGATAATTCATGTCCCTCTAATTCCTACCATTACATCACTTCCTCTGGCGGGCTCTCATCTCTTTGCTGAATGACTACAGTAATCACCACAGCCAATCAGCGAGGATAGAGGAGGAGAAAAGAAAGGTGTTAGCGTGGAGGGTTTTGGACATTTTAATAGAAGTTTAATTAGAAATTCAAACATCTAATAGAGCAAAAAAAAAAAACATTTCAATGAGGGATGGATAAATACCATATTGGTTTTTAAGTGTAATTTAATTTCTTTTCCATATCATGGTTACCACCTTATTTGTGTTCTTAAGTGTAATTTAATCTACAACAACTCATTATAAACTGGTTACGTTTGGACAATTACTACAATAAGACTTTGTTTGGGAATAATATATTTTTGTATTACTATTAACATTTTACATAAAACTTTAATGATATAAATTAATACTCCCTTGTCGATCTCAGAATGATAAACTTCTTTACTGTTACAGCATCTCGATAATTTTTGTTTATTTACATGTTTTCATTGATTATTTAATACATTAAAATATTTTTTTCATATTTTATTTTATAGAACTTTTGATTTAGTTTTTAAAATACGCATGTTTAATTTTTTAATTTTATACCACTTTTTAAATAAAATCATCTTAAAAGTCACGAAAATTTTACCCGCCATTCGAACAAAAAAATTCATCTAAGGATGGATGAAGTATTAAAACTAAATGTTATTGTTAAATAATCTTTCCAAAACGGTAACTACCCAATCTAATTTAATTTGGACCTAAGCCCAAGTCCATTATTCTACACCCTAGTGGAAATAAGCTTCTCTTCGTTTCAGGCGACAATTTACCCTTCTTCCTTTCGCATTCAATCGTAAGGTATTTCCTTTCTGCTTTGCCACTCCATCTTTTTCTTCTACGCTTCAATTTTTACTTCAGTTTTTATTGCTAGTTATCAGGTTATTTATTTATTTTCGATCGGACCAGTAAAAGGTGAAATTTTTCTGCAATTTTCAAAAGTTCGAAATTGATTTTCAGCGATTTTATTTGAAAGAGATGAACCATTTTGGAAATCACGAGTGTTTGTGAATCAGTGACTCAGTGTAAACAATTTTTACTCTGTTAAAAACAAAGAAATACGTAGTAATTCATATCAAGCAGAGATCCCTTTACCGTTAAAGATAAGTACTCCCTTCCTCCATAATTTATCTTCCCACTTTGTCAGTCTATAAATTATCTTCACATTATTGCCCTCATCTTTACCCGTTAATTACTATTCATATCTACACTTTATTTCACTTTTTACAATTAACCCAAGGACGAATATGGAAAGTCAACATATTTTTTACTTTTCCTTAATTTGCGTGTAAAGTCAAAGCGGGTAGATAATTAATGGACGGATGGAGTATATGCATATATACACACGTCCCCAAAAAGAATTACCCATTTCACTTTTAGGGAGTAAGAGAAGTGGTGAAAAATGAAATGTGTACAACAACAACAAAAAATCCATTAAAATCTTCACTAAAAGTTGGGTGTGGGGAGTGTGTATATGCTGACCTTGCCCTTATTCGGTAGTTGAAAAACTGTTTCCAAAAGACCCTCGACTCCAAGACGAAAAATATGAAATGTGTATGGTAAATTATTGTGATTGAGGTTGTTATTAGAAATGGACTTAATTATATATTAATTGCCACTTCGTATGTGTGAATTGTGATTACGAGATATGGACCGATATGGTGTTTTCGATTGTTCACAATGTTTTTCCACTCTACACAAATTGCAACCACATTTTTTTTTGACAATTTTGTTGAAACCATAAACTTCACTTAGGGGCAGAGGGAACGATTTAAATGCTATATACTAAAATCTTTGAATTGAGGCTGGTCCATGGTTCTTGTCCTGACTATTCACTAATTGTCATTTGTGCCAAATTACCCGAAAGCAGTTCTATGATTATCATGAACTATATTATTATGAACTATTCTGTATTACATTTGTTAGCATCATCCAGCAAAGCTGTATTTGTAGCTGCTGAACTCCCCCGTATCTTTCGCCTCCATACGTTCAACAGCTAACATGGCAGAGCAGGTTTTTCTCGCGTTCTCTCAACGTTCCAAACTTTCAATCTTTGGTTTTTTTTTTTGCAAAAAAAAAAAAAACATGGGTTTGGGTTATTTTGCAGACTGAGAAGGCTTTCTTGAAGCAGCCAGGGGTTTTCCTCAGGTATGAGAGTTGGGTTAAGTTTATTTGAACACATTTCGTTTTTGCAGGACAACAATAATAAACCCAATGAAATCCCACAGAAAGTAGGTTATGGTAGGTTATGGTGAGGGTGTGTGTACGCAGACCTTACCCCTATTTGAACATAGAGATGTTGTTTACAACAAAGTAAACAGAACCACTAACAAAGTAAACATCTGCAGCTCAAAGAAAACAGTAAAGGGTAAGAGGCCCGGAAAGGGAGGCAGCCGTTACTGGAAGAGCATTGGTTTGGGGTTTAAGACTCCTCGTGAGGCCATCGAAGGTTTGTATCAATTCTTCCCATTCTGTTCAAAGAGTTCCTGTGAAGTCTGTGAAAAGTCGCCAATCTCTTTCTCCTTTTTTAGGGACATACATTGATAAGAAATGCCCTTTCACTGGCAATGTTTCTATCAGAGGTCGTATCCTTGCGGGCACTTGCCATAGTGCTAAGATGAATAGAACAGTTATTGTCCGTCGCAACTACCTTCACTTTGTGAAGAAGTACCAGAGGCAAGACTTAGTATTTGTTTTGGTTTCCTCTTTAGTTTTGTGAAAAAATTATGCTAACTCTAATTTCTATCGGCAGGTATGAAAAAAGACACTCAAACATTGCTGCTCACATCTCTCCTTGCTTCCGTGTGAAAGAGGGTGATCATGTTATCATTGGTCAATGCAGGTGAGTATTATTCCATTCTTCCCTAAACAATCTTCCCACTTCGGATTACGCTATTTGGTAGAAGTTATTTTCAGTTTAGTGTATTCAAATTTTGGAGTGAAATTTAAATATAAAATTTATATATTTAAAAGCTACATCAAAAGTTATACAGAACAAGAAGTGACATGACTATATTGCTTTATCAAATGATCTACTAAAATATACTCTCTCCGTCCCTAAATCTCCGTATCTGGACTTTTGTGGAATATAAGAAAGGGATATTTTTGTGTTGACTTTCCCAAATTATCCTTGGTGTGATGGGTACAAGTAGGATGTGATAGTAGATTATTAGTTAATATGTATGATGTGATAGGTTGGATAAGAATTAGTAGTATTAAAAGTGGTTTATAATGGAAAGGAGAAATGAATATTGGGACAAAGAAAAAAAGAAAGGAGAGAGGCTTTTAGGGACATAGAAAGTATAAAGAAAAAAGATATAGTTTGAACGTGGAAATGGTAAATGAGAATATTAAAAAAGGATTTATGGAGCAATAGGAGCATAACCATTATCACTATTCTCTTTCCTCGAGTCCTTGTTTTGATTGGGCACTTAATGGTTACATAATGTTCGGCATGGTATTTGACATCGTATGGTTACGGTAAATTAATCTTTATACCCAGCTTGGGAAACCAGTATAGTATGTATACTCCTCTTTGTCTTATTCATCTTTTTAGTTTGTCCCAGTATTTTTGTCTCGTACCCTATATGAAGCTATAATATGGGGTGAAATGAGATTTGAGTAGAATTTACCATACATAATTGGCCCTACTAGCAATAGCATTTTGGATTATTTTTTAATGATGCAAATTAACTTTGAAAATGATAAAATTAAATGCTAGCATTATATAGCTTTGTCAAAATACATAGCATTGAGCTTGTTGCCAAACGGGCATGTTATCGTTTGCTTTTATATTATGAGACATTGAAATTTTAAAGACCATGGAAAATCGCCAAGTTGACGGTTTGAAAATCTTTGGGGAAAAAACACGATCTTTATGAGCCATGGATTACCGTCGAAAACCATACAATGGAATTTGAATTGTAAACAGATTTGCAGACATGGTTGCGGTGAAAATTGCACCAGTTTTAACCATGATAAACCAAACATGGCATTGAATTCTATTCTTTCTATTGGCTCTCCAATGTGCAACAATGCATATAGGGTCTAACAGAAACAGTCTCTCTGTTTTTGTACTAGGCTGTTTTCCCCGTTCTTCTCAAATGTGTTGACTCTTTGTCGTTCCATTATTGACAGACCGTTATCCAAGACTGTGAGGTTCAATGTTGTGAAAGTGATTCCTGCTGGTTCAGCCATTGGTGGAAAGAAGGCTTTCACCGGCATGTGAATTAGCGTGGTGTTCATCCCGTGCTTGAGGTTTTGAAGTCATGATATTAATGTTAGACTGTTGGTTTTTACCGCGTGCCCTCTCGGCCAATTTCTTGGCCACTTAATGTCTGGAGTAAAAATTCATATTTTTACCAAGGGTGTTTTGGTCAATTCGTACACTCCATCCGTCATTATAATTGACGTTTTGAAAGTAGTCAATGATCTTTACTTTAGGGAGAATGGAGGGGACAATGATAAGTTTGAGAGTGGTAATGTTAACACCTTTTTATAGAAGGTACTATATTTGTTCTTTGTTTTTTTAGAATCATTTATTCTTTTTTTCCTTCTCAAAGAAAAAAATATAATTTATTCCTCTTTTCTGTGATTTTCCCATGATAAATGTTTTCGTGTTCGCTCTTAAGTTTTCATTTACAAAACAAAATAAGAGGATAAGAAGTAATTACCATTAGTATTTTTTAAGAATAAGAATATTATCGTAATGACACAACAACCTAGTAGAATCTCACAATAACATGGTCTGGTTATTACTGCAATGACTTTTCTTAATTTATGTAAATTATGCTGTTGTACTTTGATACAAGGGTTAGAGGGAGTATGATGTTACCAATTTTTTTGGTATGTAATCACATTTTCTTTTCTTTTCCGTCGAGGGGGTGGGGCTGGGGGGGGGGAGTCTATTTCATAAAATCGAAACAACGATTAGGTACCAGTTTGATATGGCCCCAAAGCATTGTTGGTACCAAATAAGTAAAGAAAACCTTCATTCCAGGGCTCAATACCAAGTTCTCATACAACATTACAATTCAAAGAAATTCTACATTTGAAACACTTTCCCTGCCAAAATAACTCGGTGCAAATATCTTAAGAAATACTCCGTGATCGGTAGTAGATACAGGATAACATATAGTATAAGGAGACACATCTCACATCTTCACAAGAGTGGATTATTGGTGGGATTAATTTATGCAAGACAAACAAGGGTAATATTAATAATAATAATGACGATAATAATAAATAATAAAATAAGTGTTACGCCTGCAAAAAACTTGCATACTTTGCACCTAAGAAAAGCCTCTGGATGCAAAGCAGGGCGTTTTTGGTGACCTCGGCATTCTCATGGTTCAAAAGCTTCATTGCACGCTCCTTGGCTTTGAGATCGGTCACTATTACCCTTCCAGCAGGATGGCATTGAATGAATTGTGACAGATCAAAGCAAGCGACCGCAAGCGTTCTTGGATCGCTGGACGTGTCCAATATCGTAATAAGGACCCTCAGGATCTGCAGTCCAACTCAGGGGCCATCAGTGTTTTGTTGTTGTATGGTATGCAATGTTATTTTTTGTAGTACACAATGTTGTTTAGAATGTGCATATGATGATTTCAATGATATGCAATGACGATTTTACTTTGTTACATAAAAGGTTATTTTATGTGGCATCTCTGACTATTGTGATATTTTTTAATTTTTATCATCCGATCCACGGAGTTCATTTTGTATAACATCTTTTTTTCTTTCGGTCACGTAATTTCATCATACTAATTGATCCTGCAGTTGTCTGATTCAATCCCTCTAGATTCATTGAGTGCACTATCCCTACTCACTTGAGTAGATATAGGATAGTATACATGATTGATATATACAAGGACCAAATTGCAATGGAAGTGAACTATTTAAGTTTATGTCAAAGTGCATGTCCTATGTCAATTTGGATGCACGAGGGATAAGATAGATAAAAGTCCTCACTAAAATGGCCGTTGGTGGCACGCGAACAACTTTTGCCAAGGAATTGATGAGAGAATAGAGGAGATTGAGTAACTGATCCAAGAAATTTGTGTGGGGGGGGGGGACACAAAATGTTATCCGGGTGATTCACTGCAATAATCAGCAGGGGTCACATGAAATTAAGCAGTAACCCTACGCAATGAGGTAATACATCATAATCTTATGCGAGTAGAAAAAACTTATGATGATGGTTTTCATTTACATATAACCATTCCTTCTTTAAAAGGTGTAGAACTTTGGTTTCGTATGCATTTATGGTGTTAACTACTTGCAAATACTTAAATGGTGATAATTATGCTTGAGCAGAGACATCTGACGGGACAGCCTTTTTGCAGCAAACACACAATTTAAAAGACATCCACTATATCAAGCTGAATAAGTGATACCTGGAAATCGTTCTCTTCAAAATTTGTTATGTTGTCCCTCCAGAATGAAGGATCTTTATGCATAGGAGACCAATCAAGATGACCAAGAAGGACCTCTTGCTTGTACTTATCAAATGAACTCAATGTCTTAATCTTATCTTTCAGATCTCCTTCTAGTTGGTTAAGAACCTCCAAAAGATCCTTCACAAAATTGAAACGAGGCTTTAATACTCAGGAAAATAAGATATTGGGATTTCCTCAATCCATCTTAAATCATTTCAATTCAGTTACAATGTTAATCCATGCCAAAAGAAAAATTCATGAGATTGTTATCCCACCTCATCACTCCAAGCCTGTGCTTTCAAGCTCTGAACAATATGTAGTACTCCCTGGTCCACCATGAGTGCACCAAACGCCCCCTTGTGAAGCAAGTTCTTCAGAGTCAAGACAACAACCCTGACAACCTACAAGTTGACACACCATATATTATTCATAAATCACGCACATCGAAACATTGTGTGTGACCTGGTAAGCATTGATAATAACTTATTCAAACTTAGAGCCAAAAAAGTTGAAGAATCAGCCGGTAAAGTAGGGACAAATTGTGAGTGCAACAGAATGTGTGGCAGTGTGGGAGATTGAGAAGAGCAAATATGAAGCTTGAGTATTAGCACGTGATATATGACTGTTTGCTGAAGAATGCCCATAACAAGTATAAGACTCACCTTTTCCTTTGTGGAACCTTTAACAACTTCTACTAACTGCGGCAAGGCCTTAGAAGTTGCTAAGTGATCTATTGCAGGTTCATAGTAAGACAAAAGCCAAACACATAGGCATGTTTCGTAGAGGAGCTGTTTAAAGGGAGGCAAGACGTCAGATGGCATTTAACGACTTCACATGACCAACTTGAAACTCACAAGTAGCAAAAAATCAGCATCAGATTTAAAAGTAGCATATGCTTGGAAAGAGACACAGGAAACTACTACTCCCCCCCCCAATGTTAGTCCCTCTGTTCCAAAATAAGACTCATGTTCTCTTTACAATATTTGACTGAAATTATTTTCAAATCAGTATAAGTAAAGATTGGAGTAAAATTTAAAATAAAAATTATATATTAAAAAACTACATCAAAAGTTCTACAAAACAAGTGGTGACAAGGTTATTTTATTTTATGAAATGATCGACGAAAATGTATAAAGAAAATAGAGTTAGTTTGACATATGAATAGTAACTAGGAGTCTTTTTTTGGAACGGAGGGAGTATGTTTTTAGAACTTTTTTTGCGAAGAAAAGAGTCAAGTTTGATCAAACAAAGCTAATTTACTTCATATAATTTGCAAATGAGATGCCAAAAAAGAAGTTACAGAAGAGTTACATATGATAAATTTAGCAAAACCAACAAATAAATTAAAAAATTGTATGGTTAATGATCAAAAACAGTAGTATCTCACAACAACTTAAAAGTTGCATATTGGTCAAATATGAGTCTTTTTTGGGGACCAAGGTAGTACATCTGAATATTCTCCGCATAGATGAAACTTGTTTAACATAAACAATCTATTTGAGAAAAAAGCCCACCTGGATAGACTGCTGGGTAGAAGCTGGAGAAATTAAAGGAGCAAGCAACTTCACTCCATCCGCTTGGACAAATAATGATCGCACCAAAGGTTCTTTCAATAGAGTTGCAAGGCTGTTGATTGACGTTGGAATGCCACGAGTAGGATGAGATGGTCTTTTCAGCTGCAGTTCAGAGATAAATGAGGATGCAAATTTTCACATGAATGATAATAACAAGTATATAATTGTGGAAAGGCACAGCAGACTCAGTTTATAGTCAGACAGATATTTGCAGCCTGATTTGAGTTCCAAAATATGCAAGATCAACGAGGGAAACCATCACTGTTTCAATTTGCACAAACCTGCACGCAAAGCCACTCAACAAGGCCCTTTAATACATCATCGCTGGTAGTGAGTTTCTTTTTCGAATTTGAGGCATCCCCATTACCAAAACCATTTTCCCAAACTTTTGGCCTGACACTGAAATTTATAAAAAGAAAAAAGATTTGTTATGTTTAATAATTTCTTTCCACAGTCCCTTGAGAAATTCATTTATGGAATATACTACCTTACTATCAAAGAAAGTATCTTGCAACTCTTCTCTTGAACAAACCAGTTGCCTTCAAAAAGCAGCCTGGAGGAGGGAGATAGAGAGATAGAGAGAGAGAGTGAGAGAGAGAGAGAGAGAAGTTAAATCCTGAGGACAAAAAGAACAGTGAAAAGAAATACTCGATCCAAAAACTTTGGGGAATTAGGACACGACTGCCAGCAGTTGGAGGATTCTTGTCCAACTAGGCATTTTGGTATTTACCCACTCAGATCATGCCAGATTATCTTTAGATCCAGTCTAACCCCCCTATTAATCGGTGTCTAGGTGCTAAGCCCTAGCCTACGGCTAACACTTACAACATTAGTGACCACACAAAGTGAGGCTGGGAATATGAAGTATGAACTGCTGCTCTTTAAAAACAAACCATTAGTGTTTTTTCGTATAACGTGAACCCTAGATAGACAATCCTTTCACTTAGCTGTCAAAACAAGTGAAAAATGCACATATACAAACATGTATAAAAAAAGAAATCCTTAAATTCAGAATACTAGAGATAATTAACAAAGATAAGAATAGCATTGCCTTAGGAAAGGCTTGTAAATGTCTTCATCCACAAGAGACTTGTCTTGGAATAATATAGCTCTTTTTGGGTTAACTGCAAAGGGATGAGAAAATGGGTCAAATAGACTCAAACAAAGTGATAAGAAAACATGGCACTCCGTCACATTTTCCTGCACTTACGAGTGAGCATTTCATCAATTAAAGCTAAAACATATTCCCGTGTTTCTTCCTTGTGAATGTCACTTAGGATGCTAACAAACACTCGGACATAAGCTGAACCATCCTGCAGAGGTTGCAAATTGTCAATGACCTCCAACAGTATGTTATTCTACAAATTTTTCATCAAATGGATCTCCCCAAAGCTGACACAACGATGATATCAAGAGATTTTGAACCGTGGATAAAGAATGTCTAGCAATGAAGCTTGGCCTAGATGAGCTCACACTATCTTTGGAAATAGGACTATAGGATCAAAATTATACTCCATTCCTAAATAAAAGAGTCACATTTTAAAACCTTTCCCCCAATAAAGATTACTATTACATTGAACAGAGCTAAACTTCAAGTAATTTTATCCCAAAAAAGTTTTAAAAAAAGTTTAAAGAGAAAAAGTGTGAATTCTATAAGACTAGCAATGACGACCTATATATTGACAATTGCTCTATATCATAGATACATTCCATTAATAAATACCATTTATAAGAGCTAACCTATATGAAAGCCCGAGGGATCAGAGAATTGAAAAAAATACAAGGACTTTACACAATCCCGGGGTGAGATATAATATGTCTTAAACATTATGTGGGATCCTTGAGCATCATATGGGTCATGTGTGCGAAAGGGATCGAATCTCATTTTCTCGGGCAAACACAATGTTCTTTCATGAATTACGGAACTCGAAGACATGACTCTTTGAACAACACAATAGAACAGTTGCTATCGCGACATACTTGGAGAGAAAAGAAGCAGAAAAGGAAATGCTTACATCATCCAACAGTTGGGACTTGTAACTTTCAGTCTTCTTATCATATCTCCTTAACAGCTGAAGACCAGTTCCTGTGATCATCTTTGTGGTCATGTAACTCTCCCATTGGATATTCCTTGTCAAAACCTTCCAAACAAGGCAAAATCAAAGGGCAACGCCAGTCAATATAGGCAAATCATAAGCATTCATCCAGCTACAAATTGATTAAAATCACGAACAAATTTCATTCAATCAAACACGACCAATCACAAACATTTATGTACAATCAAGTCGATTGAGGGGTGGGGGGAGGGGGTGTTGGGTACCTACCTGGTCAGTGGTGAGCTCAGCTTGATCCGAATGCATGGCAAAAGCGGACCTCAGATCTAAAATGTCATTGGATCATCATCACAACGATAACGCAGTATACATCAAATCAAGGAATTTTAAAACAAGGATACAGAGAATTGATGAAACAGCTTCGAATCTGTTAACGGTGCGGGAGGTTGTTTAAGGCGAAGAAGAGCAGAGGATATACCTGAAGCGCCGGAATTCGACTGTTAGTGAAGTTAATCGGACGACGACGGCGACGACGACGATAATGATTGTGAATCGCAGATGACGATGGTTCTGAGTTTTTTCTTCTTCTTCTTTTTTACAGGAAAAAAAACCGGTTCTCGTTGATAACTTGAAAGGACTTGCCCCCTTTCTTTTGTCGAGTTTACTCTTAATTCTTTTTTAACACTTTTTTATGGCTAATTATGTGATAAGGGCATGATCTATTTTTCTCTTGTTACGTCAAAATAAATTTGTAATTAAAAAAATATTCAAGATTGAACACTGCATTATTTAATAATAAATATTATGCTGAGCAAGCTTCAAAATAAATATTATAGTTAAAAAAATTCTCTTGATTCAAAATAAATATATTATTAACTCAAAATAAATATTTGCTGGGTGTAGCTAACTACGTACATTCGGGTGTACGATACACATTCTCATTTTTTATATTGAAAATACAAGTTTTGGTTGTTTTATTTTTGTTTCAAAATATATTTCTCACGTTCCTTTTTGTTCATCCCAAATTAAAATCCACATTTTTCCTATGGCAAACGGCATTTATACTTCACTTTTCCAAAGAACACTCCAAAATATATTATCAATATGAGAGAGGTTAATAGTGCATTTTGGAGTGCTCGTGTAAAAAATTGAAGCGTAAATATTTTCGTTGTTAGATCAAACTAAGTTGTTATTGATGTTGTCACCCATAATTATTTTCTCACTTTAAAGAAATCCATTCACACATTTTTAAATTTTTAACACTTTTATTAAATTTTATGACGTCAAAGTTTGATGCTACGTCAATGAGATTTTTCCTTTCTTACCCCTTTCTACTATGCATAAAAAATAGTCATATTTTACAATGTACGGAGTACAATTTTAAAATTTAGTACTCCGTAAGATATATTATACCTATATTCTATATATTTTAGTTGAAATTAATAATCAGCTTGTTTAACTAAATTTAATAATCTACTCCGTATATATTTAACTTGCTTGAGATACTTTTTTATTTTAAAAAACTGAGTACAAAAACCTTTGTAGTCACTACTTAATCAAAACCTCTTGTTTTATAAACATTTCTATGTACTACTAGTATGAGATTACCACTTTGCTTTTCTAGGGTGATATTTTTTTCTCAAATTCAATTAAAGTGGGATTGTATTGAACATATTAGTCCATAGATTTTTTTAAAAAAGACATTCCTCTTAGAGTTTTGTTTGGATTAGAGATTAACATTACCATCTCGTTCATGTGACATTGAATATCAATGCCATATAATGACCAAAGCCTCCCACAATGTCCTGTTTAAAAAATTGATGTTTTCTACCCCTGAACCCTCTATCCTCCCTTCATTGTAGCGAATCCGCAAAGGATGGAGATTGAGATGCAGGGGAGTTAGAGAAAGGTAGAGGTAGGAATCATTAATTTTTCAAACAAAACAACGTAGGTATTGGAATTTCAGTGAATCGAATGAACTGGAGTATTAAGTGAAATTTGACTATTTACACATAAAATTCGGATCCGTTGGGATCCTTTCTTTATAAGGGAGTAGTTTTTATTTTATTTTTCTGATGTGGGATGAACTCCAACACCCCCCCCCCCAAAGTGACAACTAGTCTGGTCTAATTACTACTTGGATCAATAGATGGATCTAGCATCTCAATCTCTTTATAACTAACCTAGTGAATACCAGGGTGAGTCGAACACAAGCCGAACTTGGTTCCGATACCATGTTAGAATTTCGATGGGCTGAGTGAATTGGGTAGAATTCTTGAGTGAAATTTAACTATTTACTCATATAAATCTATCCAAAGGTTTAACATATCGGGTAGTGTTTCACCTTTATTTATATAGTAGTGTTTATTTCATTTTTCTGATGTGGGATGAAACAGTAAGAGGCTCGGATCATAGCAAGACATTGAACCAATGTCAGATGAACTGCCTGTAGTCTAGCAAAAGACATGCCAAGTTAGTACTCAGTAAAAGTTTGGTTCAAAATGATCATAAGCCTTTTTCTTATACTCCCTATAAATCTTCATCACCATCATAAGAATATATTGTAAATAATAATATTAATAATAATAATAATAACAATAATAATAATACTCCGTAATAACAACACGGTGTACCACAAAATAAAAAATGAAAAAAAAGGAAGTGTATGAAGCTATCTAATCTGAAATTGTACACACATGAAACCATAAAGAGAATGCTGGTGCTAAGAATTATGTTTCATCTCTAATACAATCCCTTAAGGTGGAAATCAGCAGCATCAGACGCCAATGGAATATCAACATACTTACCGGAAAGCGTACATTTCAGGCACTGCAAGATCATCATGAGGAACCCAACAGTAACCGCAGCCCAAATGTGTGTTCCAATATTATTTCCCCAATGCACAAAAGGCGGCAGCCAGCCATACACAACGATGATGATATGCATCCAATTCTCCAACAGTATCGCCATTATGACATGGAATCTGAAAAAGTGTGGCCATTCCTTTTTCTTCACTACATAAAAGCAAGCTGTGAAGGTATATGCCATCATAAGCCAGGTGGGCAGCCTTCTTAGGAAGTTATTGTAAGGGTTGGAAAGGAAGTTGGATTTCTCCACCAAGGGACGAAGATGGAATGATTCGCCTGCAAAATACCATGTTAGATGGAGAGGCATCAAATAGGGAAGGCATGCTAAGGTTCTCCACCACCACTTTGGTTTCTCATCCATTTTAAGGTAGGATGCGTCCCTGAATGCTCTTGTAGTGAGAGAGAACTGTTCTTGCCTTGGTGATCTAAGAGGAGCACATAAGGTAAGTTTGCTAGAATACAATGAAAGCGCATCATAGGTTACGTCGTTGAATGCTTTTATAGACGAGAGGGGAAAATGAGGTTCCCTTGGTAGTTTCAGCTCTGCACATGAATAAGCCTTATTCCTCATATGCAAGGGGAGTGATGACGCAGAAGAAACTCCTGAAATGACAACAAAGTTTATAATTTGCCAAGATGTGGGGTGGAGCTGGTCTTACTAGTACACCCTTAGTTTCTAAATAAATGTTGCACTAGGGAAATTTTTTGTTTCTATCATAAATAATTACTCCTAATTGATCATTGATTTTAGTCCAGTTGACCCTTAATCCCTAACTAACTAACTTAATTGTGACTATTAATAAAAAGATTGCATTTAAAATATAAATAGGAATATCAATAGTGACTATTTATATTGGTTTTGCCTTGAAATTGGGTGCACTTCAATGTTTTTCTTAATTCTTGAGCAAAGATAAGAGAATGGCACCCGCACAGAACCGCTGAAGGGGTTTAAGCATTCTAAGAACAAGTCTTTCAGCATTTATATCAACACTAACTCTGTGCAGAAGTTCATAAACTAAACTTTGAATAAGAAATCTAAAACCATTTCAGAGTAATAAAAACACTCAAAACCAACAACATTTCCAAAAATATATATATATAATGAAGCATGTTTTCCCTCTACAAAGCAAGAAAATGTTGGAACAAAATAAAATGGTCTCAGAACAAACTTAAAATAATGCACTCTTGCAGGGAAGAAAACAGTAAAAAGATAATGGTTTCTTAGAAGGATAGGCGCTGACCTATGTAGGAACAGGGTTTCAAAGGACCTCTAATGGAAGATATTGCAACTCTGGAAAGTGGGGATGCAATGCACAAGGATGGTGAATTATAAGGCTGGGCATTTCCAGACATACACGGCCTATAAGAAACTCCAGAAGCAAGACAAGATCCATTGAGCATCATATCCAAACCCTTCATTCCGGACCTACATTCGAGAGAAGAACAGCTAGTCAGCCAAAAACCATTAACAACTTTTTTTAAAGACAAAAATCCAGAAATGCGAAATGGAAAATACTGTCGATGTAATTTACAGAACAATCAACGCTCAAATCGAGACAATTCATTAATTTACCATGAAATGCACAAGGAATCAAGGATATTCTGCAAACTACATACACAATCTTTTTCATCACATAAACATTTACGCAATATGATCTAATTCATGCAAAGCAATTCAATTGGGAGTTGGGACACTTCCAGTAACTTCGCCCCAATTGGGAGACGAACACATTGATAAGCGGAAGGACGCAATTCAAAAAAACCAAGTCAAACAACTAATACAGTTCATATCATCAGACAAATTTACTTTCTAGATGAATAATCTGTCTTCGCCGGGGCAAGATGGAAGGTTGGCGTCGCCCTCTTCACGGCAAACCTGGGGAGAAATCGGGAGGCGGGAAACTCCAACAAGCGTAGAAGGCTCCACGTGCGGCGTTAGGTTGACCGGAAAGCAGGACGGAGGAGTCTGGAAAAGGGAGGAAGACGCACAGGCTCCCGGTAGTGTTTTGACGGAAAGGAGCGACGGCGGCGGCGACGAGAGGGAATGGAAGCGATGCGATGGTCAGATAGGCGGAGATTTTGGAGAGGGATTGTTCTCGATCATTCTGGTGGAGAGACTTTTTTTTTTTAAAATAAATTTTAGGCTAAACTCCACCATTCATCCTACAAATTTTAAAACTCCGTAAATAGTTCTTCAACTTTATGAGTTATGCACGATTGGTTCTTCAAGTTTTAAAAGTGCATAAATAGTCCTTCAAGTACACGTCAGCCCTCCCGTTGAGGTCCTTTTGATAGTAAATGTTAAAAGCTAAATGAAATAATAGCTCCATATAATACGGAGTAGTCGTACCTAGTGGAATTTACTCGTATTATATGAAACTAGTATTTCGTTTAACTTTTAATATTTACTGTCAAAAGGACTTCATATGGAGGGCTGACGTGTACCTGAAGGACCACTTATGCACTTTTGAAACTTGAAGGACCAATGGTGCAGAACTCATAAAGTTGAAGGACTATTTATGGACTTTTGAAACTTGAAGGACCAATCGTGCACAACTGATAAATTTGAAGGACCAATGGTGAATTTTAGCCTAAATTTTATTACTAAAGTTATCTACAACAACAACAACAACTAAGTTAAATCCCACAAGAGTATGGTCTGGGAAGGGTGTGCGTACGCAGACCTTACCCCTACTCGAAAGTAGAGAGGCTGTTTCCAAAGAGACCCCGACTCAACGTCACAAGTTTCATTGCTTGACTAACTACTACTTCATTAATTAAAGAAGCGCAGACAGTTTAAAGATCCATTTTGATTTATTCCATCACACCTCAAAGCCAAAAAATGGTGAAACTTTGGCTCCATAGAAGATGATGGAAAGAATAAAATAAAATCTATTACTAAATTTATCTGTTAGGTAGTATACATTAATTTTGAATTTAAAAATAAAATCTATACACTTA
Organism: Cuscuta campestris; assembly: GCA_900332095.2. Lineage (NCBI taxonomy): Eukaryota > Viridiplantae > Streptophyta > Magnoliopsida > Solanales > Convolvulaceae > Cuscuta > Cuscuta campestris. The sequence continues at coordinate 990,299 of OOIL02006555.1, forward strand.
AAAATTACATCCGTTCCTTAGAATCCATTCTTCTTTCACTTTTTTTTCAATTCCCTAAAACATTTCTTTTTTCTATTAAAAAAATCACTTTTACCCCTACTTTTTCATACCCTACCTCTCACATCATAATTTTTCACTAATAACCAAACTATCGCATCTTACTTTTATCTATCACATCAGGGGCAAATATCATCGGGTATTTTCACTCGCTTCGCATGATAATGTGCAATAACATTAGAAATTATATGAACAATGGATAGAGAAAAAAGATAAACAAAGAAATAAACTCCTTGCAATCTAAGAATCACAATTGAAACTTCGTCGTGATTAATGGCCTCCAACACAAAGGTAATCAGAAAAAATATCATAGTAAAATCTTGTAATCACGTTTTTTCAACCAAGATAGAACTTCATTAATATGCCAAAACTTGGGTGAGGCCGCTATTGTTCAAAGCCCCCCCCCCCTCCCGCCCTCCCGTCCCTTCCACTACTTAGAATCTACAATTCTCGAACTGAAACTGTATCAAACCAATAACTTGTCCATTTTTAAATCCAAATGACAAGTTACATGCTCCCTCCGTCCTATAAAAACAATTCATATTTTCTTTTTTGTGAGTCCAAAAAAAATTTATTTTTGAATTTTGGATAAACTTCATATTTTCAAACCATAAAATTTTATTTTTTTCTTAATCTATGTACCAAGCTCAAGTTGAACCCCCCCCCAAACCCCCCACCACCAATAAATTTAATTTATAAATGGAGTATTTTAACATGTTTTTAGCTAAATGGGCCTAAAATTTTAGTCAAATGTGTAAGAGACTGCAACCCACCCCGCTGTGCCCAAAGGATACCAAATACTCCGTACTCCACACTTTCATCATTTTTTTTCACTTTTTTTTTTTGGAATCGTCATATTTTTCACTTTAATTTCAAGAAAAAAGTAAAAGAAAAAGTAAAATATTCGACATGGAAGGTGCGACGGCCTTTTTTATTTGACTTCAAATGCAAGCAAAGTCTTCTTATCGTCTTCTGTTCCCACTTCCCACAAAGAAAAAGTATATATCCAAAAAAAATTAATTACGTATTCTCTAGTTCCAAATTGCTTGTAACATTTCGATATATGCACAAACTATCATTGATTTTAAAATTATTTTATTTATGAATTGGTAGAAAAAATAAAAAATAAAAATTACACCGCTCAAAAGTATTTTAAAAGTTTGACAAAACAAGATTCTGATACTATGTAAAGAATTAAATAAGTCAACCAAAGTTAAAGTTTGTGTTTGTAGTCATAAGAATGATTTTTATACTCTTTGGTAAGAGACTAAGAGTATCATATTTAAGGGAATTTTTTCAGGCCCGCCCATATGCAAGTTCATGAGTATCTTTTACACAGGGCCTCAAAATTTGGAGGGCCCATTTTTATACTTACCCATTAATTACAGTCCAATCCGGCCCTTATTCATTTACTCCATATTGTCCTCGACCGTCCATATTCTATCCAAGAAGCCATGAACAGTAATTTACTTACTACGTACGGAGTATTTGATTTAATTTTTTTCATTCCCAGCTCAGCTCTTCAGTTGGACTCTTGGACTATTATTCTTTCTTTAATTCTTGCCTTCTCCCATTCTCCCTCTTTTATTATACTTCCTCCCTACTTCATTACTTTGTTCCTTTGCCTTTAATCTATCAATTCATAGATAACTTTTTTTATAAGTTTATGATCATTAATTCTATTTTGGATTTCTCTTTCAAAACTTTTCAATTTCATATTTTAATGCCCAAAAGAGAATTCAAATAGTGTGTGGGGAAAAAGTTTTAGAATTAAGGATATGATTTTAATTTAAAAATTTTTGGACCAAAATTATTTAATTGCACAGGGCCTTCCAATATGATTGGGCGGGCCTAAATTTTTTGTTCTATAACCGCATTTTTGTTGGAATTTCGTACATTTCGTTGGAATTTTTTCAAAGGGCTAGCCTCTCATTTCTCTACTACTACCTCCGTTTCTCAAAAGAGTTCCTCTTTTGACTTTGGGGGAAAATAAGAAAATGTTAAATTGTAGTTGACTTTCCAATTTTGCCCTTGATGTGATAGGTAAAAGTAAGATGTGATAGTTTACTTATTAGTGAAAAAGTATGATGTGATAGGTAGGGTATGAAAAAGTAGGGGTAAAAGTGGTTTTTTAATAGAAAGGGGAAGTGTTTTAAGAAAAACAAAAAAAAATGAAAGAGAAAGGGTTTTAAGAAACGGAGGGAGTACATACTTACAATACTACGCCTTCGTTTGGAAACAAATTTTTTAGTTAAGGTTAGTATTTTGAAGCAACTTTTTAAAAGTGTAAATTAATTTGAAAAATATTTAAATCAAGTGATGTTGTTAGATAATTTTTTAAAAACATAATATTAAAGCTAAATACTCCCTCTGTCACTAAAAGATTGCCACAATTTGATTTTTGATCAAAATGTGGCATCGTTTAATCACAAATTAAATATAGTTTAAAATAATGAAATATTATAAAAATTTGATATTTTGAAACTATAGTTTAAAATAAACTTAATTTTATTAAATTTATATTAATTATAACTTAATATACTTTTTGCATAATTCATCGTCAAAATGTGATACAATTTGACCAAAAAATCAAACCGTAACAATCTTTTTAAGAACGGAGAGAGTACATAAATTATTGTCAAACGAGCACTACAAATAAATTTGCTTCTCATCAAAGTCTTTTGACATTTTTGCCATGCATGTATTAATACAACAATAATACTGGAAGTATGGGAGGCAACTGTACCTTTATTTTAATTTTGTTTGCCAAGTACAAGTACAACTTAAAATTTGTTTCACAAATAGGGACAAAGTTTTAAATTCTTCATAATTATTTTCCAATTAGTCAAAATGTGGGGTTTTAGGTGTTCATTAGTTCATGTATTGAATTTATTTTTCTTTTTTGTCTAAATATAGTCCAACATATTCCAATATGGATGGAGTAATTGTTATTGACTTTTAATTTGATAATATAAATAAGGCTAATTTGGGAATTGTTGTATTCACAATTTAAGTGAAAGTACATATAGTTTGAAATTTGTTCATCTTACAGTACATTTTTCATTCAATGTTTACTACCCTCCCCCAAAAGAAAATTATATGGAGTAATTTGGTTTTATGAAGTTTAAAAAACTTATTGAAAAATAAAAAAGGTTAAGTATGGATATAATTTGGTTAGGAAGGAAAAATAAATAAATTGTAAGTCACCAAACCATTTCCTTTGGAAAGAAAAAATAAAAAAAAATATTCTGATGAAAAAATGAGAGTTACTACGTATGAAATTATATATATAAGTATATAACCCATCACACTCTAATTAATAAAATTGGGATTATACTAAACTTATCATTTTTGTTGACTTGTAGCTATAATTTTATTTTATATATGTATTATAATATTCTTTAAAAAAATTAATTAGATTTGTGTATGGTACATGTCACATTATACATTACGGATTAGTATAAAATGTACAACCTCTCTCTCATAATTTTTGTCCGGTGGGGTTCAAAATCCAAATGCATTTATGCTCGCGCACTACGGTGGAAGTGACAGACCACTTTGGATTTGAAACGTCCCCCCGCCGTCTCCGTTGGACAAAAAAAAACATCACATTTTTTGTGGTTATTACTCCGTAATTTTTCTTTTTTCTTTATTAGGACAAACGTTCATTATTAATGCATAATGCATCAATAATAAAGGAAATACAATGTCCGGAGATCAGAATTATATTGAAGTAGTATTCCAAGAACCATTCTAAAATTTTACTTATAAAATTAAGAGCAATAATAATACTCCATTTATCTTAAAAAAAAACTCTCAATTTGATTTGACACAAAGTTTAAAAAAAGAAAAAATTTATGGTATAAAGTGATGTAGAGGAGAGAGAAAAACAGTCAGCCACTCTATATACTCCCTCCGTTATCAAAAATACTTCCCTTTTTATTTTTTCCACTTCCAACGAAACACTTCCCCTTTCTATTAAAAAACTACTTTTACCCTTACTTTTTCATACACTGCCTATTACATCATACTTTTTCTCTAATAATCTATCCATCACATCTTACTTTTACTCATCACATCAGGGACAAAATTGGAAATCAATTATAATTTAACACTTCTTTATTTTTGGCCCAAATCAAAATGGGAAGTCTTTTTGCAAACGGAGGGAGTATATAAGATGAGTTGCTTTTTGAGATGTCTCAAAAGAAAATAAAGAGTTTTTTTTGAGATAATGAGAATTAATTTGAGGGTAGTGACCACATATTTTCGACATACGACATACGCAAACGATAATCGACTATTCGACTATGCGACACTCAAATAATAATCTTTTGGTACGAGATATAAATGATTATTGTCCGTACAAAACATGAGACTACCCATGGGCCATGACCTTGGCAGAGTCTTTTTTATTTTCAAAGTCTACCATGTAGATTGTAGTGCATAAATACGGAGTAATAAACAGTCAAAGTTGATGAGTTTGACTGCAAAGGTACACATAGAAACAATGTTGCAATAATTATTGTTTATAAAAGTTGTCTTAGAGATGTGTGGGTCAAATTTAAATTTGAAATCAATATTCCATAAGTCCGTTCGTAGGTAAGTGATGACATCCTCTAAAATATTTATTCAACAATAAAAAGCAGTACGGAGGACTAAGTTTTAAGTCAATGAGCCTTTACCTCTTTATTCACGCAAGTACACAAAAAGAGTAAACTTTCCCCATATTAAAATATTTAGTCCCTTCTTATTACGAGTACAAGAAATAAGAAAAAAAATTATGTGTCGCCACTAGCGGATCCAGAAATCGGAACCACTGGGGGCGAACTTGAAAAAAAACCATGGGTGGCCCAGAGGGTGTGCAAGGTGGCTAACCGCACAGGGCTCCTAAAATTTTAGAACCTCATATTTTTAAAATTTGTTGATAATTTTAAAACAAACGTATTCTAAAAATAAAATGGGGCCCAAAATATAAATTTTGAACTGGGCCAATTTTATTTTTTCATTTTTCGGGACCGGCCCTCTGAAAAACTTATAGTTTTACTCGGTGAAACAACAATACAAATTTAGCACATGCAATATGCATATAGTTACAAAATGATAGAGTAAAAATTTGAAATCAAACTAAAATAAAATAAAATTACAATCGCCTATTTGACCTAAACTATTTTTTTTTGTTTTTTACAAAAGAACATAAACTGGGGGCAACCTAATATTTCTATGTGGGCATAACTGTTATTCTTTGAAAAAATGAGGGTGCTAACAATATAAGTAATTTTTTTTGGAAATCACTGGGGGCAAGTGCCCCCATTCCTTTGAATGTACATCCACCAGTGTGTGTCGCTGGACATTACAGAGTTGGTGAATCGTAAGAAATGTAAAAAAAATATTTTGAAATTATAAGCTTCTAAATGAGTGAATTTATGGTGGACCTAATAAGGTCATGTACACCTTCTCACAATTTTTTTTTTAAATTTAAAAATGTTTATTTCAACACTTGAAAATTCCTATTTAACTTCTATGAAAGTCTACGTGTATCTTAAATGCACGTCGGTGGTTCTAAAAAAAGCCTTTAGAGAGTTGTTAGAAAGTACTCCGTAACATTTTATTTCAACTATATTTTTGCATAATTCAATCCCAATATTTGTATACTTAAATTTTAAATGACAAAAGCTAGTATATAAACTTGTAAAACTTTCTAATGAATTAGAAAAATGTGTCTCAAAGCTAAATCTAAAATTTCAAGACTTCCAAAAAAATACTAAAATAGGAGTCATATATCTTTTAAGACCAAAATAAGAGTATAATGACAGTCTAATGTAAGAGTACGCATTGGCAGTGTGATAGAAAATTTGATGACAGTATCAGTGTGATAAGTCAATCGTCAACGATTTGCAGCGGCACTCCAGTGGCCGGTGACGACGAATGACAGTATGTCCTTAATAATGTGACAGTTACAATACGACAATAATATTATTACGTGATCAAATAAAATACTAAAAACTTCATCAATTGATCAACATCATATATACAATAATGTTAAGGTCTCGTTTGGTACATGCAATTCAAACTATGGAATTGGAATTGAGGGCTTCAATTCCAATTCTGGTGTTTGGAAGCACAAAAATTATGTGAATTTGGAATTGATAGTGCAAAAAATGAATTGGAATTTGCAGAATTCAATTCCGTGAAATTGAATCACATGGAACCTCAATTTTAATTCAATTCCAATTACGTCAATTCGGTATACCAAACGGATCCTAAGAGATTGGGTGTAACATTGTACGGAGTACTACGTATGTAATTATGTATGTAGTGCTTATTACTCTTATCAATTATTCGATTCCATGCATGGTTTATAGTTTTTTACTTTTTCTGTCTCATTGTTTTTTGGCACTATATGTAACAACACCTATATTAAGAGAAATAAAACTGTAATTTGATTTATATTTAATTAATTAATTTGGAGAAGTTAGAAAACTAAATTGTGCATATGTCAAGCAAATGTTACTAATATGTGGTAGGATCCAAATGCTCTCTTCATTGTGTTTTAAATTAAAATTGAAAATTAGTTTTAGTAATCTATTTATATTTTATGCACAATTTGAAATTTATAATTATTTTATTTATCAACTTAGTTATAAGTAATGCCTAACAAGTCAAAATATTGAGATTAAAATTAAAACGAATTATCATTTTTATCGTTTCATATTATCTTTAATAACATTTAAACAGTAGCATCTGTCCTAAGACACCCCGTTCTCCTTTTTTTTTTTGGATCTGTCACATGTCCTCACATCTAGCAAAAACACTACTCCCTCTGTCACGATATATTTATGTTGCATTTAATCTTTTGCAGTCAAACCAAATAAATTTGGATAATGATGTAAATGAACTAATACTCCATAAAATACACTTGGTATTACGCTGAACGGATAGAACTAATAAAATAAAACTAAAATAATTTTAAATTTTTTTTGCAAAAAATGTAATAAAATCACTTTTATACTAGTATGTAAGATTTTTTTAACTTTTTCCTATGTATTTAGTTAATGTTTAAATTTTACTCTATTTTGTTTGAACACGGTATTAGAGTAAATTGGTAAATTTTGGTTTTTGATAAAATATACTCCCTCCGTCCTATAATGATCTTCCCAGAGCACTATTTCAACTTCACGGGAATTTATATTTATTTGTGTTTTTTCATGGCCTATATGATAAAATAAAATATTCTTGTCACCACTTGTTTTGTTGAACTTTTGGTGTAGTTTTTAAATATGTATGTTTTATTTTTTATTTCTATACCAATATTTAAATAAAATAGATTGAAAAAACTTGGGATTTTTCTTCGTTTTGCGAACCGGGAAGATCATTATAGGACGGAGGGAGTAATATTTTGATTGCATCTTGTTTTGTAATTCTTTTAATTTATATATATATATATATATATATATATATGTATGTATATGTATATGTATATATATATATACACACACACACTAATTAATAGATTAAATTATTTTAAGATAATTAGATTTTACATGTTTACCTCTAGCAGATGGGTTTATAACTTCATCAAGAAAAAAATAAGATGGGTTTATAACTTAAAAAAATTAATGTAAGTAAATTACAAATGATTAAGTAATATCACGACATTTTGACTGAGCACAGATTACATTATTCCCGACAAAATCTGGTGCTTGCACTTCTCATGGTTTGAATAGTCGTCCCTTGTTTCTAGGGGTTTGAGACTTGAGCTCCACTCGTTTCTTTCAAAAGAAAAACAATCCTCTTTTTTCTTGTATCCGGTCGAACGGTCACTAAAAAATGAAATGAATTAGATTAATGAAAAAATGTAAAATTTATATTGGATACTTGCATAAATTATATGCTTAGCATAATTGCATTTTAGTACAGTTAAGTTACGAGGAATTAAACTTGAGACTTATCGCACTGACGCTCCATGGTTTGCCAATTGCACTATGCCACTGGCTAGCTTGTTTGGAAATTTGGAACGTTATAGGGGCGATGGTGAGGTAAAAATGTAATGTCACATGTTGATATAGAGTATTTTAAAAATGTAGAGTAACATGTTCTACAATGACAAGTTATTTTTTACTCCGTATCATTTATTTTATTTATTTTTGATAAAATGAAAAAAGATAAATTGTACTCCGTACTAAGAAAAAAATGAGAACAAATTTATAAGTTAAATTTTTAAAAAATTTAAAAAATTGTGATAAATTGCAATAGTTTAATTTTTTTGATAAATTGTGTCTTCCTTTGACCACGAATTAAATATAAGGTAAAATAATTAAATATTATAAAAATTTGATATTTGAAAACTATATTTTAAAATAAATCTAATTGTACGAAATTTACATTATAACTAAATTTTTTCCCATAATTCTCGATTAAAATAGTGTCATAGTTTGACTAAAAACATCAAACAGTAATAATCTTTTAGAGATATAAAGAATAGATTTAGGAAACAAAAGGTTGTTCTGATGTGTTTCAATTGATTGAATTTTTTTACCATAGAATTTCATTTAAAAAACAATTAATGTGAAAGTAAACGACAATTTTTTGAGAAGCATGAGGTCCGGATGTGATGGGAAAGTAAACGGCAATAAGATGGTTGGTTGTAATTAATTGGTTTATTTGATCTATTTTTAGGTGATAATAATTGATGTGATAGTTAGAATCACAAAAAAAATAAGAAAAAAAATCGGGAACAATGAATGTAAATGACATTAAAAGAAAACATTTGTTCACCTTTTCACATGGCATTTCAAAATGATACAATTTGAGGTTTATAATTTCTTTTTTGTATGGGTGGAGCGTAGAATATTTAGTAGGTGTTTCTTTATACTTATAAGTTGGTTAAAATTCTTTATAAATAATTTTTAATTTGTAAGTCAGCGAATGAAGTATATTTGTGTGTTTACAAGCAGACTTATAAGTTGCTTATAAATAAAAAAAAGTTGGTATTGGCCCATGTTCTCATCACCTGATCGGATTGGTTCTGATCTGATTAAAATAAATTCTGATCTGATCCGGTCTGATCTGAGTGTAGTTATATTTAAGGCTATTTTTTGATTTGACCTATTCTGATCTAATCAGGTCTGTTATAATTTCAATAAGAATAAGTAATAAGTAGAAAAAGATTAGGGAGAACATGACCTTAGTTACTTATCTTTAAATTAGTTTTTTCGTTTTTCGATTTTGACCATATTATTTTTACAAAACTGTCCCTCAGCATTTATGAATATTTTCAAGTGACTTATCTACTTCATATCATTGAAGTCATTTTACTTTCAGGAAATAATAACTTATAAGTAGTTTATAAATTAAAAATTGTTTACCAACAAAAAGCCAATAAGCACAACACATATAAACACCCCTTAGTGGTTACTGGTTAGTATATCTACATAGTTCTGTACTCGATAAATGACATACTCGTAAAAAATACGCCACTATATCACCATATAAAAATGCCTTGTTATATAATTTACTACTCGAACAGTGAATCAATTAATAATATACTAATGGTATGGTCTTTACGACTTATGTTGCATTCCGTTCAACTTTTTTTTCTTTTTATGACTTATTTTTATTATGATCAGATTATATCATACTAGATCAGATCAGAAAAGATCATAAATAGTTTTACTTATAACAGTAATCATGTCAGATCAAATCTTCTAAAAATCACACCAGATCAGATGAATGGAACGATGCCTTAATTTTATTGAACAAAAAATGTTACTAAGTGTGAATTTTGATTTTCAATTTTACATTTCAGTTTTTTTTAATTATTATCATTTGATCAAATAAAATATTCTTGTCACCTTGTTTTGAATAAATTTTGATGTACGAGAAGTTTTTAAATACATAGTGTATAATTTTTGTTTTTATTTCACTATATCAATTTGTTAAAAAAATTATTTTAAAAGTTACGTGATTTTAAATGAGCTAATTCATTTTGGGTCAGAGGGAGCATAATTTATAAAATTTTTAAAAATGTATAGTTTATATTTATATTTTAAGTGAGTCTTTTTGACAAAAATGTTGTGTGAGGTTTCATATATACACATATACGTACAAAGGCGCACACACACACGCACATGCACACACGCGCGCGCACACACACACATATATATATATTTGTGGGTGTGGGTGTGAGAGTGCACTTTGTTCAGATATTGCAAATATATTATTTTCATTAATATTTATAAACCAATTGTTCAACTAAATTTATTTTTATATTTAAAATTGACCATGAAAATTCATACAGTAATATTTAGTAATATACAGTAATTTTTATAGTATTTTAATAAACTTATTTATGGTATTGAAATGTCTCTAATAATATTTAGTGTAAATTAAAATAATGGGACCACATTGCTCGAATAATATCTATAACATGTTTTACAAAAGGTGGAATGCGCACGCCGGGTACCTCACACACTAGCCCGTTATGATTGTAAGAGGAATTAATCGTGGTATAATCTCAATCCGATTTTTAGACAGGTCGTTCCATGTGTGCTGTGCACAAGGAGCTATAAATAATAGAACTATCATAGTGTCACAACCGAGTTTCAACCCCTATGATCAACAAGCTTGACATTCTCTCATTAGACTAGTTGAGATATTTATGTGGCATTAAACATGTTTTAATTTACAATGGAGGGAAAATAATGTATTTATTTAAAGGACCGATAAAGAAAATCCTTTGATCGAAGAAGCGAGTGGCGAATCAAAGATTTTAACTACTCCCTCCGTCCCTCAGTTTTTATCCACTTTTGACTTTTGGAACTTTTCATCTAAGCACCTTGACTCATCAAATTCTCTCAATGTGTAAGCCTAAATATAGTCATGTGTGATCTTGTTTGAGTTGTCTTAACATATAGATTATTAATATATATTTTCTATAATTTTTTAATATACAAATTACAAGATAAAATGGATTAAAGAAGTACATTGGATGATGTGCAAAAATGAAAGTGGACAAAAACTGGGGGATGGAGGGAGTAGATGGGAGCATCATTAGTCAAAGGTCTGAAAGCAAGCACATGATTTTTTACTCATAATAGAGAACATGAAATGAAAAAAATTTATTTCAAACATTTATTGATTAGAAAATGTTATTTCAAAAATAATTAATTATATGTAATAAAATACATTTTACTAAAAGAGTAAACAAACAAAATTTAAATTAACTTAACTAAATGGGGTCTTATTAATTTATGTTGAGGGTACATACACATAAAAAAATTTAAAAATTATTTTACCTTAAACATAAATTTAGTAGGGGGCATTAGCCCCCAACGAATACAAAGTACATCAGCCGTGCCACTTTACCCTAAAATTAAATAATATTCTATATAGTTTTATTATTTTTTGTTTCGTAAAATTTGTAATGTAAATTTTATATATTTATGGAGTATTTTAGTTCAATACTAATTTTCAAATTATTTAACTTGAAAATTTCTATAAAATCTCATAAAAAATAACAGACAATATAAATTGCGAACATACAATATGAATTGCGACGGTACATTTTTTTGAAAGAAAATATTTTGTATTAAAATAATTTATTTTCCGTTGAAACAATTTTAACCATACAATCCCTTTATTAAAAAAGGAGCTAAGTCAAAAAAGTAATAATAATGATGAGGACCATGAAAATATCCAAAATGGAATTGTTTTTATGTGATGCAATACAGAGTAAAAAAGAGCAAACGACAACTGGACGAGGGGCACAACTGCAATGCACAAAAGATCGTGGGAGAGATATGGTATTATCAGAACCATGAGGATCGAAACGCAAATAATACCATCACAAGGGATTCCCATCAAGTTTGAACAAATCTATCCCGCTCTCACCACGCTCCCCTCCCCTGCCCCATCTTCCCCTACCCTACCCCCTGACCCCGACCCCACCCCCACCCCACCCACCTTTCTGCAGCTCTCTATATGTATGGCGGTCATGTCAGATTTGACACTCCCCCTCCCTCACTCGCTCCTCATACTATCTGCGCCTTCGTGCCCGATCGGAGCGGCGGCGCTTCATCGGATGCCGGTGGGACTCGTCGGAGCTCATGAGCTGAGGACGGCGGAGTAAGCTCAGCTGTGATGTTTTTGTTGTTGTTGATTTGTAGATTCGGTGTGCGTATGCGTTTCTGTTGTGTGTGTATGGCGAGTCGATTCGATTTGTGCATGCATTGCGGGAATTGGGGTTTTTAATCGGCCGGCTTCGTTGAGATTCCGAGCTTCTTCTTTGAAATCCATGGCGTTCGGCTTTCGGATCTATTGGATTGGGCCGTTTTCTTGATTCCCCTGTTTGTTTAGAGTTTCCGGCATCCCTTTTTTTTTGGTTTTCCAGATTTTGGCAGTGTTTGAGATTTTTTTTTTATTTGAAATGCGTTTTTTTAGGTGGTATAAATTTTTAAAATAAATGTATTTACTAAATATAGAAATGATTTGTATTGGGTAAAATTTCTGTCCGATGTGATGTTATTTCTCTTAAATTTAGCATTTCTTGGTTCTTCTTGGATAAGGTTGTCTGCGTATGGCTTAGGGTAATATACTGTAATAGTTTAGATCTTTAGATTGACAATACTCAGCTGAATGAGTTGGCATTTTTTTCCTTTGTGCATTTCTTTGCTATTTGATCCATCACAGCTTGTTCCAGTCCTGTGCCTGCTGCCCATTCACTTCTTTCAAATAGTTCCTATTCAAAATAGGGTAGCTTCTTTGAATTTCGTGTAGAATACTTGCTGAAAGAGGAAAAAGATGATTGCTCTTGTGTATGTAGCTATAGGATCATATTGGAAACCCAAATGCAGGCAATTTTTTTTAAATCCATGAAGCATTTCCTCCAAAAACTTTGGCATAATTGGTTGAACTTATAATGTGGTTATTGTTATTGCTAGATCTGCTTTGAAGTAATATGTTTTTCTGCTTGATGATTCTCATGCAATCTTATTGTATGCACCCTACTTGCAGGTGATCTTTTGTGATTTCCACTTTCTACTTCAGTAATAATATTGGTATTAATAAATTTACTAGAATGAAGCTAAAAGGCGCATAAATTTTCTTCACTCTGCACGGAAAAGTTTGATTCTGGTTTAGCTAACTTACCCTTACTGACATTGTGTGTTTTTTGAATGAATAATTCTTGTTTTAATGTTTCTTTTGGTTCATTCCTTTAGTAGAATTGGTTCGTGCCTACATATATGCATGTCCAAAGAAATCTTTTTACCCATGCTTGTACTCTAGATGAAAACAATTATTCTTATAAGGTTGTTATTACACAATTTCAGATCTGACGAGGCATAAATACTCGATTGGTGAATTTATCGATCAATGAGGCATGCAAATATGCAAAAAGAACCTTCAAATGTTCCAGGGAGCTCAATGCGAATCACACGTTCCAGGGCTAAGACCTTTGCCTGTCCTGAAGGACTACCCCCTTTACATCCATCAGGTATACAGAATGGGAAACAAGTTCAGCGAGCAAGTTCCAAAAGACCAGCATCAGATGAGAACATTACAACAAGTGGCGCCTCTTTTCATCGTCAACCAAAGAAAAGAGCTGTTCTTGGAAATGTTACTAATGTAGTATGTGACGGTTCATATTTGAAATTTATGCCAGGGACCAAAGTCCAGGTACCTTTTCTTTTGGTGTAGTCATTGTAAATATCAACCGGAAGAGTTTTTTTCTCTAGTGAGTCATATCTCATTGTGAATAAGTTTGATGGTAACAGGATACCAAAAATTCCGAGAAGAAAATTGCAAAGGTGATGCCTGCCGTGTTAGGTAAAAAAAAGCCACATCGTTCGGAGGATAGGAAGGAAAATATAATTGAAGAGCCCAACAAAATGAAGATTGAAAATTCTGAACGCAGTTCACACACAAACCTCAAAGAGAATGCATCAGCACATCAAAATGTTTTTGCCAGCATAGAACAAAGCAGGGCGTGTGGTGTTTTGCAGTTAGTAAAGTGCAACTCCAAGATGGTTCCTCAGCTGACAACATCACAAAGTGGTAGGACATTTTTTAACATCTAAAGTATGAAATTTGTGCTCTTTTGTGATTTGAATACTAATGATTGGTATTTAGAGCATCTGGCTGCTTTCGTATCTGCTTCAACAACTGCTAAATTGTTTTAAGTTGTTGCAGATGATGGCAAACATTTTCCTAAGACAAATGACTTGGCTAGCCTGGGCATTACAGATATTGATTCAAAGCACCGGGATCCACAGATGTGCACATTGTATGCTTCTGATATATATGAAAATCTGCATGCTAAGGAGGTATGCACAAATTTCTTATTTGATCATAGTCATGCCAATAGCTTTCTTCCACTAGCATCATACTGAAATTGTAACCATAAATACTCATCAAATATTGGTGTATCTTGAACACCCCATCTTTGGTCAGGGTTTAGTTCTAACTTTTCTATTGCTTTCTTTCGTGTCACCCTCTGCCCCCTCCCTCCCTCAGCTTGACCGGAGAGCATCTGTTGATTACATGAAAACGCTGCAGCGAGACATTACTGAGGGTATGCGGGGCATTCTGATTGATTGGCTGGTGGAGGTAAGCGATATCTTTTGACATTGTGCGTTCTTACTATTTTAACATAACATTTTATATCTTTCCATTGGCATTTGCTACATAGCCCCCTCTCAATCAAATACATTTGTCTATACTCATTATGTATAGTAAACCAGTTTATTTACAGTACTAAACTACTAGTTGTTTATCATTCTTTAGAGGCTTTTTAAAGCCATGGCTATTTTGTGGGCAAATGGCCAATGCCGCTCTTGGTGTCACTATTATTGATGCAAATATGATTTTAACATGATAATAGTACTTGTATCCCTTTTTAATCGGGTACATTGACACAAACTCGTGATTACTTTCAGGTCTCTGAAGAATATCGCCTAGTTCCTGACACACTTTATTTGACAGTGAATCTTATTGACCGGTTTCTGTCAGAAACCTACATTGAGAAACGGAAATTGCAACTGCTTGGGGTTACATGCATGCTTATTGCTTCGTAAGTTCTTTCTCTTGCTTGCAACTGTTGGTACACTAAGAGACAATTTCATCCCATGCATTGTGAATAAATCCTCCTGAATTCTGGTACTACGTATAATGGAAATTTTGACACAATGAATAGGCACAGTTATGCAGAGATCTCCCTAGTAGTGGGTTTTAGGTAGAATAGCTCTCAAGAAACTCGTTAGGAATTTTGAATGGAACAAAATGTTCCTAAACTCAGTCTGTCTCTTTCTTTACTTAATTCATGTAAAAGAAATGTACCTTAATATGTCATTCTAGGCAATTGTGAACCTACAACCAGTTTCAATGCATGCTCATTCCGTATAATTGGCCAGAGAAATCAATAGAAACTTTCACCATTCTGTTAGATGTTGAATATGTTGAAGACTTGAAGTTTGAAACCTTGGTTTGTGCTAATGGGTTTTATCCCATCTCGATTCTCGTATAATATAGAATTTAGACACCGTCCTTATGTAAAAGAAGGGACCGTCTTTAAGAATTTAACATTTCTAGTTTCATAGAATAAAATATTGCATTTTTAGTTTTTTCTTCTTTAACTTTCTTTATATATGTAGATTTTAATGTCATAACACATTACACTTGGATTAGAGTACAATTGTCATAAGGCTAGCGCTCCACCATCACTCACTCCAAATCAGCAGCTACTACCTTTTCACTCATTTAACCCTCGTAGTGCTCCACGGCCACTGCAATGATTAGACCACTATTTTTATATTTCTACCAAAATTAAATTCTATATTTTATAAAAAGAATAAAAATTAAATTTCTTACATTCTTTTTATATTTTCTAATTTTTTTAAATGTCTTTTTTAATTATGACTATTTAATTTTCTCCATTTAAATACTTTTTTCTTCTGAGTTTCTTATTTTTTTTAATTTTTTTAATTTTTTCCATTCTTTTATATTATATTTGTAAAATAAAAATATATAAACTACATTAATTTTAAAAAAAGTACATGATAACATTACTTAAAAAAATAAAAAAATGTTACAAGTAATACTAATTTAAGTTTCAATTTTACCAAACATGCTCTAATAAATCTGCTTTTAGGTTCCCGTGTGTATCTCCACTACGGAATTGGGGTGCGTCTTGCGATTCGTTCATTAAAATTTAAAAATCAAATCATAGTTCGTTGAATTACAAAAACATATATTAGGTTAGTTTAAAAGTAAAAAACAAGATACTCCATAGCATAGTTTAAAATTAAAAAGCTTTTGTTCCAAAAATTCAATAACAAAACATAGTTTGTTCAGTTCGGAATTGTTTGGGCAGAAAAAATAAGTGAGACATAATATCAAAATTATATATACAATCTTGGTGTTGTTTTGTAGATCTCGTGAAAATAATTTCGACGACATATTATTTTTTAGTAATGACTTACATACAAAAAGTTATGAACAAAATACATGTTACAATAGAAATATTAAATGAAAGATAAATAAATTAAGAGCACCACTGTCGTGACTTTGGCCTCGGACACTTTCATGGGAATAATCACGAGGCCATGGGGATGGTGTGCAGTGCTCCTCACGCCTGAATGACCTTCACAGTATGTTTCAACATTGAGAACTTGCATTAATTTTGCAGTCTTTTCGGCATGTCTAACATTTCTAGGTGTTTCCGTTTATTCTTGTAGAAAATATGAAGAAATTTGTGCACCGCGTGTGGAAGAGTTTTGTTGCATTACCGACAATACCTACACAAAAGAAGAGGTATACTCCTATAAAATCTATTCTCAATATTAAACAAGGAGAACATTCAGTGCACTGCTTTCAAATGAAAAACCTTTCATTATTTACTCTTGCTTTATTATCAGAAAATGGCTAGAACATGTAAGCAAAGACCATAGTAGTCTTACTATCTTATTACTAGTTGGATTCATTTTGCACGTAACAACATTCCTAATTCCCTTTTTGTATTGTACCTTAAGATATGTGTCCCATGATTCCTGTCTAAAGGCTCGTTTACTTGGCAGGTTGTAAAGATGGAGAGTCAAGTTCTAAACCTTTTGAGCTTCCAACTTTCTGCTCCCACAACCAAGAAATTCCTAAGGTACTAAATTTAGCACACCTACTTTCATAGTTGCTCAAAGAAAAGATTCCTCTTCATTTTGCTCACAGTCTCTCACCATATCGTTTTTTATTAATTCTGTTTCGTAGGAGGTTCATTCAAGCTGCACAAGCTTCGTATGAGGTAGTACATAATAAATGAATGGCTTTTAGTGCAAATTTGTGTTATCAAAGATGTTAATATAAAACCTAAAGGTGATTTGTTCTGAAATGCAGGTTCCTTCTGTTGAATTGGAATTCATGGCAAATTATTTGGCAGAGCTGACTCTTGTTGACTACAGTTTCCTTAAGCTACTTCCATCTCTTATTGCCGCTTCTGCTGTATTTCTAGCCAGATGGATACTTGATCAATCCAAGCATCCGTGGGTATGCACACTTCTCCACCCCACTTCGTAATTCTAGGTGTAGTTTGATACGTCGTACGTCGTTATAAGATGTAATGTAATCAAGTGTAAATGTAATGTAAACTTATTGTTAAAATATATTTTATTATATTACAAGTACAAGCTATTAATGTACACCAAACTGCACCTTGATTATTTATGCTTCGTTTGGTAGGAAAGAAATTGAGAAGAAAAGAGGGAAGAGAGAGGGAGAAAGTTGGTTGTGTTTGGTTTGTGGAGAAATTGGAAAGAGAGAAAGGAAAACATGTGGGGCCTACACACCTTTTGGTTTCTCTCCTCTAATGTGAAAAAATAATGACAGAATAATTTTTTTATTTTGCTTTCTATTTTCTCCACCCCTGTTTTTGTATAATGTTGCTTTTGTCTTGTTAAAGCTAACATTCATTTCATTCTCTCTTATTCATCTTCT
The DNA here is from genome assembly GCA_900332095.2 of Cuscuta campestris. Classification (NCBI taxonomy): domain Eukaryota; kingdom Viridiplantae; phylum Streptophyta; class Magnoliopsida; order Solanales; family Convolvulaceae; genus Cuscuta; species Cuscuta campestris. The sequence continues at coordinate 1,008,332 of OOIL02006555.1, forward strand.
GCCAAACAATACAGAAATCACCTTTTCTTACTACCCATACTCTGATTCCTCATTTTTTTCTACTCTACCCCTTTTTTTGTTAACGGAACAAAACTTTGAATTCATATTGAATGCAAGCAATTAATATATGGTTTTCTCTTGCAGAACCCAACTCTAGAGCATTACACAAGATACAAGGCATTGGAGCTGAAAACTTCTGTTTTGGCTTTGCAAGACTTACAGCTGAACACCAAGGGGTGTACCCTTAATGCCATACATGAAAAGTACAAACAACCTAAGGTAACAAGATTATACCGCTGATATAAGCCTGTAGAGCCCAAATGTTATAACTAGCTTTTTACATGTAACAACAATATGTGCTGCCTCCGTCCCAAACACTTTCTTAGTTGTGCCTAAATGAGTCTCTAATTTTAATCAAGGAGAATTTGTCACATAATTTGCCAAAGTAGAGTCAATTTCATCATCTTATGACTCTTACATGAAGAGTCATTGTCTTCTTACCAGAAGATAATTCTTCGTGTAGGAAGAGAAGCATCATCATCATAATTATCATTGACACCTGAATCCCAACTATTTGGGGTTGGTTGATGGTCCTAAATTTATAGTGCCAATCAATTTCACACAACATTCATGCAAAAAAAGCCTAGCAGCCATGCTTTACAGTATTACACTGTATGCCCTTCCAGTTACATGATATGCAAGCAAACAAATAAGTTTTGAAACATATAAGTATGTTAAATGATTTATAGCAGTCGTAATTTGAAGGAAGAGCCACATGAAACTTGCTACATCATAGTCTATTAATGCCAATGATCTTTTATCTATACATATTTCAGAAAGTGGAATGATGTCTTATTAATAACTAACTATATTTCTTAACTTTTACAGTTCAAGTCTGTGGCAACCTTAACATCACCAAAAGCAGTTGAATATCTGTTCTAGCAGTAGACTACAGGTGTCTATTACATAAGGATGTCCGTGTCGCGTACAATACAAAATGTCTCATAAGAGCTCTCTCATTCATTTGTTCATCCCTCCCTCCCACCCCAATGCTCATTGCATCTGTTAAATCCATTTTGGCACAGACGTTACGCTTTCTGTAACGTGGAAATATCAGATGCGCAATCATTTTCAAAAAAAGAAGAAAAGAAAATGGTGCTATTTAGACTGTATTTAGGAACGCCTTGTAGTTAAAGCCGGAATTTAATAGCAGCAGATGCATAGCTTAGTTGCTGCCTTATATTAGGAGCTAGCTGTCTTAGCTCCTTGTGTAAAAACTGTTTCAACTCTTTATGCTATATATATTTCTTCTTCTCTTCATTGCAGTATATACTACTTGATCATTCTATGGTTTTTTTTCTTAACCCAAGAAAAGTCTTGTTTGTGTGAACTGTGAAGTCCCATATAATCAATTGTTGAGGCAGATTTAGTGCTTATTTTGTTCATAACTTTGAAAAGGATATGCAAATGATCTTTCCCTATTTACTCCGTTGTATATTTCATATTAGTACGAAAATAATCTTTCCTTATTTACTCATTTAATAAAATAGTATAATTGTGTCGTATCTTGTTTTGTAGATCTTTTGATGTTAGTTTTTTAATATGTAAAGTTTATATTTTTTTTAAATTCCATCTTAATTCTATAATGAATTGCATTAAAAATAATTTCTGTCAAACATTATGAAATGTAAACCGAAAGTTTGAAACAAGTAAGCTAAATTGGGATGGATGGAGTAATTTGTTGTATTAATATGCAATGCATTTTCAAATGATTAATGTTTGTAATTTGTCTAATTTGACAATAATTTAAAATTAGATGAATAAAATGACACAAATGTGTTGTAGAACCGTAATACCAAAAAGTTATTGAGTGTGATAGTTTTCTCGTAAGATCTTAATATGGCTCCATGTATTAAAAAATAATAATATTACGTAAAATAATGCTATCAATATAGTTAAATAATTTTAACTAATATTTCATCCTCCCCAAATTAAAAGTATTCATGATTCCGTATTTATTTGAATGTTATTTCTTCATCCCCAAATTATTGTGATGGATTAAGGATAACCTACAAATTCTTGGTCGCATCAATATTTGCAAGTTTCAATGTGATTTGGTTGAAGATGGGATTTAGCCCTTGGATATACTAAATTAATTCCACCACTCCCCCCCCACACCCCACCCAACTCAATGTCCACAATTGGCTCTCACTGAAGCAAACAATGATGTGTCCAATTTGAATAAATACATTATGTAATAAAGTCAAAATTGTATGCTTAAAATTTATACATATAAAAGATAGATACTGTAGACTACCAATATAGACACATCTTTAAAGAATAGGCCAAAAAGGAAAAAACACCAGCTTTAGATACATAGTACAGTAACATGCACTAAGAATGAATGGCAAAATCAATTTGAAAAAAAAAAAGATTCAATTTCTTGCAAGTTTGTCAGTTTTCTATCACTTTTCCTCGAACTTTTTTTTCAGCCAAATGCAAATCACTCATTCACTCTTTTCCACAATTACCCAAACACTAAAAATGAATTCATAACAATTCCATTCTTACCAAACATGATGCATTCCCTTTTAAAGCAAAATTGGCATGTACATATACACCATTATCATTCATCAATGTGGTTCCAAATGACACCACCTAAAGCCAAAAACAAGCAATAAAAAAATTATTCAAAAAAAAAGGACTAGTGAAAGAAATTAGTTTTTTTTCTTCAAGTACTTCTTTACATACCACATTAAGTCAGTTCCCATACAAACTTCTTGAGGAAGGCTTAGTAGATGCTGATGATAACAATAGTGATACAACAGAAGGGCAACTATAAGAAGTTACAACACAAAAGGGTGGCAAAAGTAGTGTGAATTTAGGAAGCCATGTAACATCATGGTTCTTTAATTTCCTAAACCAAGGTTGTCGATCCAGATCAAAGCCGTGGTGGGGTCCACTTCTTCAACAAGCCATTTTAGTTGCTAAAGGTGTTACCAGAACGGCGGTGTTCCCTGCTATGGGCAGCAGCTGGGCCTGACTCTCGAGCCGTTCCCATTCTTTCTTGCGCTTTAGGGCCAGCGAGGCCAACTTCTGCTGCTCCTCATTGTATTGGGCCTGGCAGGCCCAGAACAGCTCGTCGTCCATTTCAACAAACAGTTTCCTTATGTTCAGAGTCAGGCTCTGGACGGCCTGGTTCCAGTGGGACCGTGCGTTGTTCTCCAGGGCCGGGAATAGGATGGGCAGTATGGCGTGTCGGTTGTGTGCGATTAAAGTGACAATCTGGTCATTGTTCCATAGGAAAAGAGCCCTTTCTGCTACCTGCACAAATTGTCTGCCTAATAATAATAGCAAGAAGCACAAGATCTTTACATGTAAACTTAACTATATATAGTCTGTTATTTCAAACCCTTGGAAGCAGCAAAGTCTTTATATGGTTAATAACTAAGACTATTTTTTAGGCATTTCCTAATTCTCCCTATTTTACCTTCGTTGTACTACCGGATTCCAAAGTCCATTTGAAACACGGAAAATGCTAGCACTGTGTTTGGTTCAAGGAATTTGAAAGGGAAAAGAAAAGAAAATGAGAGAGAAAAAAATTTCTTGTTTGGTTAGAGAGGAAAAGAAAAGAGAAGTGGAAGAAAAAGAAAATTGGAGAAGAAAATGCACAAAGACGGATAATGATTTTCCTTCCATTTTGGTGAGGAAAAAGAGAAAACACCTTTCTTTTCTTTTCTTTTCTTTTTGAATTCCACAAACCATAGTGTAGGGGAAGAAAATATTTTTCATATTGAAAACTACTTGTGCAGCAGAGGGGTATAGAAAAGAAGGAGAAGCATTCTGACCACAAAAAAAGAAACGGAAAACATAATTACAACTTTGGCCTTTCATATTTACTCATCAAGGACCTCATTCCATTGCATTACAAATGCATCGACAGTTTGGAAGTCAAGGTCTGCTTGGAACTAGGAAAATGCTAGGAAAAGAAAATATGGAAAGTGTAGGGGAAATTTATATTGGTAGAAAATGTGTGGGTGAAATGGTGAATAAATATATTTATATTTTCTCAAACAGTTTTTTTTTATCTTTTTTATTACTCCCTCCATCCCAATTTATTCTTCTCATTTGGAAGAGCGTGCAAAATCTCATCTTTTAAAATGATTTTCTATACAAATTGGTATAGATGTAAAAAGTATAAATTGCACAGTTCAAAACTACATCAAAATTTCTACAAAACATGAGGTTACAAGAATATTTTATTATATCAAATGATCAATGAAAAATGCATACAAACATAAGTTATTGAGAAGTCGTAATAGTAATGGGAAAGATTAATTTGGGACGGAGGGAGTATATAAAAACAAAAATCCAAACACATGTAGACCATACAAAAAATTATATTTTCAGTGGTAAAACCAAACACACACACACACACAAGAACTTTCCATCTAGCATTTTCTGGGATCCAAGCATAGCATTAAGGACTTACTCTTGTTGAAAATCTCAATGTTAAACATGAAAAGATATAAATATGCAGTATTTGGGAAGATGATGTCATCATTGCATTCTGCTTTCAGAAAAAAAAAGGAAAAGTTGTTGCATTCTAATCCACTAACTAGATGCAGGCATCTATCCTAAAACAAAGTGTTGGAATAGACAAATATATGCAACCGTCAGGTAAATAATGAACTAAATCTAAATGGCTGATTAAACTTCTTTTGCTTCTTACTTTCAATGAAGTTTTGGGTAGTAAATGCTGCAATGCATCAAGGGTTTAACGGACGGATGGAGTACTAATTACTTATTCACATACTATATCTAGTCCAAATATATTCAGACTAGCCTAGACAACAAAGATTCAAACCAGACAACATACACATCACATTTTTTAGATGAAGAAGCAAAGAGATCATGCACTAAATTCACTAAATTGATGCCAAAACCAGGTCACCTAAACCCCATTCCCATAAGTTCCTTGCTTCCTGCATTGACTCCTAACTTTTAGCTCCAATAACATAAACCAATTCACATATTCGTATGATATTTAAAAAAGTCTAGAAAACATGTAGCGAGTAGATATGTTGGACCTGTAAAGAAGACATTGGAGTATGACATATAAGGATAATAGATTACCTGAAAATGATAACTGCTTACGCAGCACCCAATCCGCCAGAACAACGGAACCATTATCTTTTGGAATTCATCCATTGTAATAACTTCAAGAATCTCTTCCACCTCACCCAAGAACATAACCTCCTTCTGGCTATTTGTGATTGGCCAGTAGTCTAACAAACCCCGAATCACAATGCTAGCTAACTTGGGATCCTTCTCTATGAACTGAGAGACACAATACGATAACTGCTGAAAGTAGACAGCCAAAGATTTCGGTTTGTGCAAGGGGATAAGAGCCCTCCACAAAAAGATCTTATGCTCTTCCTTCAACGGTAATGCAAAACCAGTAATGACACTCCCAAAAATTTCCAACATTTCAGAAATCCCGTTGTGTTTCTCAGACTCAATCACGAATTGGTAAAACACATTGCTTATGCTCTTCCTGATAAAGGGCCGGTGGACCATGAACTTCCCGTAAATCCTATGCAAAATGGCTTTTAAGCACTCCCTTTCCCTCGGGTCTTCAGAATCAAACAAGTCAAGCAATCTCAAAATGAAGGAATGATTTATGTACTTCTTCGCAACCTTTGCTTCTAGCGAAGAAGAAGTGACAAACCTAAGCAACAGATCATACATGATTTGCAAGTGGGGCCACGCGGGGTCAAAAGTCGGCTCGTCATCGTCATTTTCATTCCCTTGCCCGTTGGCTGACCGATAGTTTGGTGGGAAGACACGAAATAAGTTAACAGCACAAGTCTTACACATTGCATGAATCGCAGGCTCAGTGAATTTCGGTGGATTAGAACAAACGAAATCCAAAAGCTCAATCAATGTGGCCCTTTTCAGTTCCTTCTCGGCCGTGTTCTTACTGGGATCAGTGAAATCGAAAACTACACAGCAGAGGCTTAACTTACTGATGAAAAGATTCATCTTTTCAGAGGTAGGAACATCCTTAAAGGAGACCAGAGGTTCGATGCCTGATATAACACTTGCAGGAAACACAGCAGAAGACATCTTCCTAGGCGTGCTACCTGCGCGGCCCAAACCCCCATTTGAGTCCGAATTGTTCCTGTGAGAATTCACTGAATCATGTTTCACTGATTTTTTCGGAAGCTTACTCAGTAGATTCTTCCACATTTCTCTTCCTCTCTGGTTCAACACCAAACAATGCAACAATACAATTTTTTTTTTTAAAAAAACTAACACCTCAAACCCTAGACCTCAAATTGAAGATCCACGGCCCTAAATCCCGTCGCGGAATGGGCAGCATGACACTGCAAACAAGAAATCCGCCACTGATGTGATCCTCCAACAACGATTTAAAGATTCGGGTCGAAAACCTGGAAACCTGTCATCAATGGGTAGACATGCTTTTACACGGAAAATGTAGAACAACCCGAATCTTCCTCCGCTCTGCCATGACAACCCAGATCTTGATTGCGTGCACGTATTTCTATGTAAAGAGATAGGGGTGAGGGGGGCCGGGCGGGAGGGGGGGTGGAGAAACGCAAGAATGATGATATGGTGGTGGTGAATCGAAAGATGAAGACTTTATTTGAAATCACGAGACTATTATTTGATTGATTCTTGAGAGAGAGAGAAGAAGAAGAGATCTATGGAACCTATGTATGGATGCACACTCATCACATCATAATATGATATCCTATGGGTGACAATGTCTCTATCATGTTTTCATTTCGTATCTTTTTCTAACTCCTAAATACGGGCGCTTTTCTTTTTTGTTTCAAAACCTCCTAAATGGTTTCATCAATTCTTTTTTAACCCTAATAATTTTATTATAAATGTAGTTCTTGACTCCATTGGAGATCAAACCTGTGATCTCTTAATTAGAAACGTCATGTTTGTGTCATTGAATCAGAAGATCTTTGATAATTAAAAAACAATCTTAATGGAACATAAAATTTAAGTGTCAAAAAATAAAAAATTGCTTTGAGAAAAATAAAAAAATTGATAAATATATATTTTATGAGAGGAAATAAGTTTTTATTTTAGAACAAAAAAGGCTCAATTATTTATTGAAAAATTTGTACTAAATAGGACTAAAGCATAAGTCATTTTCTAATATAGGACTTAAGGAAAGAAATAATGTCCAGGAGGACATTTACTTGAATAATGACTAATTAATGGTGACCAATGGTCCTATGTTGGTAAATAAAAACATATGGTCTTATATTGAGAAAGAAATTATGTTTTAGTCCTAAATAGGTAAATTATTCTTATTTATTTTAGGATAGAAACTAACACTACATGATTTAGTTCATTTTGCGATGGAATATCAGCTACGGAATTAATCCGTCACAAATTGCGACGGAAATTGCGACGGAAATAAGGGCATTTTAACATGATAAAATTGTAAATCAATGGTTACCAAAGTGACAATTTTTAACTCAATACTGACTGGTCAACAGTTAAATATGTTGATTGATGAGTTGAATTTCTCAAATGAGTTACCTAGACCATAGAGGTACAGGTAAACAAATAATGCTCCATAGAACAATCATCTATCTCTTTGGTATTTTCTAACTATAGTCTTAATATGAATGATAAATTATTCACCTAAGGACTGGGGAGGTGGCAATTTCGAGGATGACACGTGGAGGGATCCACACACCGCCAACAACAACAACAACAACCCAGTTGAATCCCACAACAGTAGGGTCTGGGGAGGGTGTGTGTACGCAGACCTTGCCCCTACTCGGAAGTATGGAGACTGTTTCCAAGAGACCCCCGGCTCCACCGATCCACACACCGCCAAATAACATTGAAAGTAAATGGGATATAATCACTTGGGTCTACCAAAATAAGAGATGTGACACTAAATTTAAAGACCACAGTCCAAAAAATATAATTTAAGGACAACGATTCAAAGAGCATAACCAAATAGGTTGATTCACGTGGCTACAATATGATCCATGTCAATAGTAACCCTCACTTCACATATAAGTTTCAATGTAATCCCTTGTCAAAAGGGATATATATTTTGATATTCAATATGATAGTCTTGTACACTTTAGTTTGTAACTCTCTCGGTGTAAATATAATAATAACAAGTAGACCATATGTATTCTCGTTCGTAGTTTTTCCATGACCACGCGTCCAAGTGTTCTTAATTTAATATGAAGTAGTTAGTTTATAGACTCAGGCACACATTAGTTTCAGATTTGTGTTCAAAATATTTTTGGTATGATAAATTATTTATATAGATTCTCGTATTCCAACATACTTATATGAAACTTATACTACCTTCGTCCCAGAGTATTTGTCCACTTTCATTTTTGCACACCATCCAATACACTTCTTTAATCCATTTTATCTTGTAATTTGTATATTAAAAAATTATAGAAATTATATATTAATAATCTATATGTTAAGACAAATCAAACAAGATCACCCATGACTATATTTAGGCTTACACATTGAGAGAATTTGATGAGTCAAAGTGCTTAGATGAACAGTTCTAAAAGTCAAAAGTGGACAAATATAGCGGGACGGAGGGAGTATTATTTTTGACTGACCAATTTTATAATTCATACAGAGTAATATTTTATGTAATTTCTTGTATTGTGTTTCATCTAATTATTTTTCTAATGCCCATGAATACTTATTGTTTATGAATTTGATAACCACTTGGGACATTTTATTTATAAAAAATTCATTAGTTAGTATTTTTGTCTTCAAATAGGCCAAATCGACCTCAACTCAAAATATGAGTCCCTTCCATTTATCTGATATCCTTAGTTTTTAGGAGATTTGACTTATGTAATACTAAAATATACGAGTAATAAATTTTTCAATGTTGTATCATATATTTTTATTTTCTAATATAGTACCACTCTATAACGTACATTGAACATTATTCAAATAAGAGGGTGTTTGAGAGTGATTAACTTGTAGATAAAGTGATTTCCACAAAAACTGAAAGCAAAAAAATCTCATACCTGCTTCTCCGAAATGGTGTTTAATATACAAAATAGTGGTGGTGAAAAGCAAAAGCTGGTATGCCAAACAGAGTAAAATCACTTCCATTGAAAGCAAAAGCTAAACTATTAAAAGCAGCGCACTGCCAAACACCCTCTAAATGTCCATCGCCATCGGACATTGTTCAAAGTAAATATCCATGGCCGCTATATATTGTTACCACCAGTGGATATTATTCAAGTGACAAGTGTTATTTAAAAATAAAAAGCTGTTAGTACTAAATAAGAAAAAGACATACATTTTAATACTATTTAATGTGAATTTCCATAGTTTTTATCTAAATTTTAAAATTTTAATAAAATCAGGTTAGAGGAATAGAAGATGTTAGGATTAAGAAAAATGCTAGGGGTGGGGGACAAAATTAAAACAAAATGGGGTAGGGGTGGGGGACAAATGGGGTACACCAAATGGTGTACCCCTAGCATTGCTCTGGGATTAAACTTTCAGCTACTCTTAATTCAATCAAAACCCGGCCTGTAAATATTAGGCCTCTTCATAGGCCCAAAATTATACTCTAAAGTCCGAACACTAAAAATAATTTTCCGATTCCAACAACTCGACCCGGCCCACAAATCACATCCCAAAAGAAACGCAAGCAGCCCTAAAAATCCCTCAGAGAGATCTGAAACCAGCAGATCTGAACTTACTCCACAGCTACCGCATCGAGAGTGGAGTTTCACTGTCGTCGTCGTCGTCTCCATCAGTCTTCTGCATAAGAAGCGCCGCCGGAGAGCCCATAACCTCGCCGCAATCGCCGGATTCACATCTGCCGTCGGCCAACCGATTCAAAACCAACCGCCGAAGCATGTTAGTACCCGACTACCGCAATCTATCTGAGAAATATTTTCTGGTGTTTTTGTGATGTTTATGGGCGTGCATGTGTATATTTTTTTTAGCCTTGCTTCCGTTTAAATGTTATTTCTGTTCTTGTATTTCGTCGTTGCTATAGCATTCATTTAGCCTTTAGAATTTTGGAAATTGAAGAAATTAGGCATGCTATTTTGTTATGTGGACATGTTATTGTATCCGTAACATATAGATCGTTCAGAGAAAGCAGATGTTCTTCTCTGGCCTATATGTCTCCCGGAAGTGATTTTTGTGATAATTTTTGACCTAATCTAAACAAACCCTAGAACTATTTTTCCGCACACCACTGAACCCTTTAAGTTTTTACCCTATATGCCTCTATGCTTTTGTGTTTTGACTTGGGACCGTTGATTGAATTCATTTTCTTTAGGGAGATCATATTCGTTAAGCATGGACAATTTGATGGATTAGATATTTTTTATTCAGGTTATAATAGGTCTAAAACATTTTGTTGAAAATCTATTCACAAATCATATAATAAAATCCATCAATTCACATTTTTCACAGGTGAACAATGAATCCATACATTTTAAAGATATTTTTAACGTGTATGGACAATTGAGCAATGCATACAATCATTGTTTGTCATGAATATACTTAGTAGCATTCAATACTGTTACAAGGAATTGATTACAACAACAATCCAGTACAATCGCATTTAAAAGTTATTGATTAATTGTGAAGAATTCAAAATATCTGATGGTATTAGAAGATCTTGATTGATGGCTTAATCAAGTGGATGGAAAACACATTAGTAAATCACTAACCATTCGCAGAATGCAAAATGATTGGCTGGATTGAATCTAAACCATTATTAATGGATGCACACTAGTTGTTTTGGCGTTGCCTAATTGGTTTGGCACGCTATGGAGTATGTCTTTCCATTTCATTTTCAGTCAAGTTAGGTGTTGATTTGGCAATTATGTGTTTAGGATCTCCCAAACTCTCACAAGTAAACTAACCTTGCGGTACCCGACCCAGATCTAACCAGATCTTTTAAGGGGAAATTACGCATATAAGACCAAAACTAATGAACTTTCCTTGACTAGTAGTCTAGTACAAGTACTAACCTGTCAAGACTTCAGAGGGAAAAAAGACAACTTTAACCTTTTATAATTATATGAAGGCAGATTTCTCTGCCTAAATTGGGGGTTACTTTTAGCTGATTAAACTTAAATTAGTACTATTAACATAAACAAAGTGCATGAGTCTTAGTTAGGGAAAATTGTCAACTTTGAGTCCTATTTGCTGCAATTTTCACATCTTTAAAGATTTAAGTCCCAACTCTCAAATGGTCCGACCCATGGTCTTAGTTTGAGTGTCCTCTGCACGTTGCGACTGTCATTAATCGCTACTAATCTTTCTTCTTTCTTTTAACAAATAGTAGAATTTCTTTGTTTATTATGGTTTAGTATTACTCCTTTTCCACAAAAGTATTTCTACTCTCTATTTTCATATGTTCCAAGATATTATTCCCTTTTATCTGATTTGCTTTTAAGAAAAGGATATGTGATCCGAAATTCTTTTATTCTAAATAAATTCTAACCACTCTCTTTCCATTTTTCAACATCTTTTCGATGCTTTTCTTGATCTCCACAAAGTCAAGTGAGAAAACTAATTTGGTACTGCGGCAACATTATTATTCATCTATGGTGTTTTAATATTCAGAATTACTTATAATATCATTAATATGTACATATGGTATTTTCAGTTTGTTCTGTTGCTTGTGGAATTTTAAATTGTTTAACATGGCCACTGGATCGTTTCAGTATGGCTTTATTACATTGGGAATTCAAAACTTCTTAATTTGTTATATATGGTTGTGTGTATAATATACACACTTGCGTGCATACACACACAGCCATATCACACTCCCATATTGTCACCTAGGAGACTGCTTTATCATTTAGGTGATGTGAAGGGTTCTTGGTGGGGAACAAGATACATGGGGAACAAAAATAACAATGTTAGTCACTGAGTAGAACTATTCCAAGATTTTGAGCCATTTTTTGTATGTGTAAGGATTCTGCAAACTTATTCCGCGGTAAATACTTTTTCAATCAAGTTTGATGGTTGAATGCTACATGTTTGATAAGTTGATAACTATGTCGGTGGGCGTGGCCTTTTATGAGTGTTCATGCAATCAAGTAATAGTTTTTAATTAACTACGTTTGAAGTGCACATACAAAGCAATCATGCATGCCGAAGTGCCAATGCAAGCATGCAACATAATATAAAGATGTAAATGGAGAGGGTTCTAGATTGTATGTAAGTAATTCTTGTGTGTTCTAGCATCTGAACCTTTTCTTCTGGTTGTTGCATCGTGTACCAGCTATGCACAGAAAGCACCTGATGTTTCATGATTGGCTTCTCTCATGCCTCCATTAAGAAGACATCAAAATGTTTCCTAAGTGGTGTTCCCTTGGGTTGGCGGCTTCCTCGTTTCTCTTCTCATGCTAGATAGCCTTCTTGTCGGTGGACTTGAAGGGTGAAGTTCATGTGTTCTTGGAACATATGTGCTCACTCCCAGAGAGAAGGCCATTTGGAATTTGATCATTGTTTTGACTGTATACGGCTATCAAGCATGTATTGAGCATTTCAATCTTTGAAGTACATGATTGTACTACTGAGCTGCTTTTTTATATTTTCAAATGTTGGATGTCCAGAACATTGGAAATAGTTGTGCACACCTCACTTGTCTGTGTTGACGCCATTTTTGCTGGTTTGCTACCCCCTCTGTACAACTGATCAATGATGAGAATATCATTTGAAGGATTACTTATTACTGTGGAATTCTAGTATCATGCTTAATGCTTACAGTGGACATAGTTCCTTTTTTTTACAACAAAAACAACCCAGTATAATCACAACTATGTTGAGGGCTGGGGGTTACCCTTGTAAACGCAGAAGGGTTGTTTCGTTAGACCCTAAATGCATTGTTGCATTTACTCCCCAAAACTTCAAAGAATTTTAGATGCAAGAGAAGTTTAATATTCCATTTTGATTTATTTCATTATGGTCCCAAAACTAAAACATTGTCAATAATGACATTTTTAGCTCCATTGGCAATTGACAAAAGTGCGGTTATGTGAAGGTCTAATACTGAATGAATCATGAGGTGAAAATGTGTGGAAAAAGTTGCAGGAGCATGATAGTAACCGTTAAGTTCACGTGGTGCTCAAAATGGTTGTTCAAAGCAGTTGCTATAATAATAAAAAAGGGAATACACTTTTCTCATAATTTTTCATTTTAAAAAGAAAAGCAGGAGAGGCCTAATAATCTTAGTTAATATCATAACCTCAAACATTATCCTTGATTAATGCAGAGTAATAAATTATGACTAATGCACAGTAATAAAATACAATTCAGAGCTATCAGCATGTGCATTCTAAACAGCTTAGTTTGAATTGTGGTGGACATTTTGTTGCCAGTGTTCCATAAATGCATGAAGTTCTGATTTTGCTATGATAAAAGGACTTGAGCCAATAATAACATTCAGTTGTTTGTGTTTGGTATCTTGACTTGACTGTTTCAAAACTGTGTTTGATTTCCTTCATGTGATGGGCTGACTGTTTAAAGTTAAGTTGCTAATTAAGTTAATTGCCACTGTCTTGAGGTGAACTTTAATTACTTGTGTGTTTTCCTCTGCCTGTAGATTGTGCTTCTACTATCACATGCAGCAATGCAACAAGTTAGGTTATAGGGTGATTTGTGTAAAAAGTTTGCAAGAGTCATGAGTCAACATTCATGAGAATGTAATGCTGATAATTGAGGACCAGAACATAGGCATTGTGACATTCATCTCAGTCCTTAGACATTTCATATGTATGCTAACTATGTTTTTAATAATTAAGAATGGAAAAGAATTGATGTAAACAAGCTGAGAAATAACATACTTTTCAGTATTCACGAATAATGAGTGCATCATTTATTCTTTACTTTGAACTCTTTTATGTTGTTGCAAGTCCCACAACCCTGCTGCATGCTTATCCAAATTTCGATGTATTTTCAAAGCTTTAAATTTGGATTCGTATTTTGGTTAGATTGCTAATTTACAAACTGTCGCTAGCTTGATTGTTTCATTATGGTGTTCAATAAGTTTTTGATAGACTAATCCCTTTTTATGTGCTTATTTTTTGGGTGCAGAGATCCCTGTTGTACTTGTTGATCTAGATCTAGAGAAACTGGTGTCAATGTTCTACAAATGAGCCTAAGTGAATTGTGTTCTTTCTGTGTTCATATGGTCTGATATATCTAGTAATCGTGTTTGTAAGCATTTCCCAATATCAGAAGGGCAGCTGAGGCATATGGATCACGTTTCTCATAAACCAGATGTGTCTTTGTCGGATATACAAATGGTTGGAACTATTTCAAATAATACAATGCATGATTTTCCTGTATCAAATATACCCATGAATGCTGTTGAGTCTGTCCCAAGTAATGGTAATAGGTTTGATGACTCTTTCGGCCATGCATTTATCAGTTCTTCCCCTAAGCAGTACATGGTGTCAAACCAGCAGGGTGCTATGGGAAATGTCTCCACTGGTGTTGTTGGCATACAGAAACTCTCTGTACCAAGCAAGCGCAAGGCTGAGGGGGAACCGGTGGTTCACAGCTCTTCTCCTCGGCAATCATCATCGCTAGCAAACAAACGTGTTGGGTCCCAGCGTCCACAGGTGCTACCAAAACCCAGCTCGACATCATCGCAGGGTCCTCTGGCACCTAATAAGAAAGCTGTGCGGAATGGCCCACAGCGTCCACAGGGACCAAAAGGGCGGGCAATTCAAGTCGATGCCGTGTCGAAAAATCAGACGGACTCCTCCAAAGCCGTGAGGTCAAAAATGAGGGAATCACTTGCTGGTGCACTTGCTTTGGTATGCCAGAGAAAAGATGAACCCTCCAATCCAGCTAAGGGTGAGAGTGAAGACAGAAGTGGGCAGCAGTCTTCAGTAGAACTGACAACTGGATTTCCCGAGTTGGCAGTGGAGGATATACCGTTTAGTGATAACTTCTTTGTTAAAGACGATCTCTTGCAGGGAAACGGTCTCACTTGGGTCATGGATCTTGATATGGAAATGGGCAAGGAAATAAATGAAGCTGCTAATGATAAAGTACAAGAGAGAAAATCTCCAGAGGACCTGGCTTTAGTTATCGAGGAAGAACTGTTTAAGTTATTCGGAGGTGTGAATAAGAAATACAAGGAAAAAGGTAGGTCTCTTCTGTTCAATCTTAAAGATCCTAACAATCCAGAACTTAGAGAGAGGGTTATGTCTGGTGAGATTCTCCCAGAAAGGTTGTGTTCAATGACTGCCGAGGAACTTGCTTCAAAAGAACTTTCTGAATGGAGGACTGCAAAAGCTGAAGAGCTTGCTCAAATGGTTGTTTTGCCTGAGAATGATGGTGACATGAGACGGTTGGTTAAAAAAACACACAAAGGTGAATACGAAGTGGAGTATGAAACTGACGATAAAGCTGTTAGTATCGCTGCAGAGATCTCTGCTGGTGCAACGACATCAATCACTACACAATTTCAACGAAAGCCCAAAGTTGCAAAGACAAAGTTAGCTTCAGAGGATGGAGAGAGTCAAAGTTCTGCAGACAGAATTAGTGAAAAGAAACAGGATTTATCAGACAGTCTGGTTATCCAGACTGATGAGACTGATTTAATGCAAGGAATGATGGTGGATGAGTTCAAGGAAGCAGATTTTCTTTCTCCCATTGTTACCCTTGATGAATTTATGGAGTCCCTTGATTCAGAACCTCCATTTGAGAACTTGCCTGCTGTAGATGATGCCACAAAAAAACTTCCAGTTACTGAATCAACTTCGGAAGGACCTTCTAATGATGCTCTTTTGGAAGACGAGGATGGTAAAGAGATCGAAAATCAGGCCGAGGCAGTCAAAAAACAAATTGATCCACAGCCAGATGTTAAATCTATTTCAAGTTTAACTGCAAAAAAAGAATTGCCAACTGGGAATGCAACTTCAGTTAATTCTATTTGGGAAGGGGCACTTCAACTGAGTATTTCAACTGCAGTTGCGGTTATGTGCTGTTTTAGAAGGTTTGTTTTCATACCTCTTTGATTGAATGGACTTTAACATTTCTGGGTGTCATTATCAGCATATTCACCGTTTTATAGTACTGCCGATGTAGTATCTTGTAGGTTATGTGCCTAAGGATAAAAGTTTAACAATGCAATGGGTGTTTTTACTCTTAAATCTTGTATGGGGTGCATGGGTTATGGTTTGGATGAGTTAGTGGAGATGACCAACAAAAAGGATTCTAATCCATGGCTTTCTCATATTTCATTGAGACCAGATAAATGCCAGAAGGCCATCATTGGCTACACACATCCTTTGTACTCTTGTAGTTACCTCTCATTCGGCCTGACTTTCCCAAATGCCCCCCTCCTAAGAAACCGACGCTTCTCCTTTCCGGGTCTGGCTTTTTCACGGCGTTTCTGATTTTTTTTGTTAAAATCTTCCATTACTTTACATGAGTCGTTTGGTTATGCCCTTTAAATCAATATTATAAAGTACAGGATATAATGATAGCTTCACAGTAGTGTGTTAATTAGTGTAGTAGCTTTTTTATTTTCCCTCTAGCATTATTATGGGGCTGGTTGCTGACTTGCCGTTGTTCAATGGATGAGCATTGATTCATTGATGTTTGATATGGCTGATTTTTTTTAGCTATGTTGATGTTGACATATTTACCCCTTGCAGCGGTGAAAGAACATCCACTAAGGACTGGAAGAATCCCCTTGAAGTCAAGGGTAGAGTCCGACTTGATGCATTTGAAAAATTCATTCAGCAGCTCCCGATGTCACGGAGTCGCGCAGTCATGGTATACAGGCTCATTGAACTTGCAGTGTGGCTTTTCCTTTACAAATTTTCTAAATATCCATCTTTAGAACTCAAAATAAAATCCAAATATTGTTACGGTTTTAACTGGAACGAAAGATATGGCAGAATCGTGCACCACGATAATTTAATTGTGTATGGCTCTTCCTTTTCCTTCACAAGTCCTTAGAATTTCCCCCTAAATTGTGTTTTTTTCCCTAGCAGCATTTTGTCATACTCCCTCCGTCCAAATTTTTACCATACAATTTCACCTTTCTTGATAAGTGCGTGGATTCCATTTTGGAAACATTTTGTGGGACAGAGGGAGAGTATAATTATACAGAGTATAGTATTAGACATCGATTTACTTGAACAAGGAGTGCATTATGACTTGCGCGTGCATACATGGACTCCTGTTTTTTTTCGAAAGCCAACAATTTGGTAAAAGTGGTGTTACTTACTATTTGTACCTGTATTCATATTTTTTCCTTTTATCTGTTAGAAATTCATATGTTTTTAATAGGGATGGTTGTTTTTATGTCTGGCCTCTATGGAATCGTGGCCGTGTTGTGTTGTTATGTGTGTGCCCGTTGTTCGGGCGTTTGTTCCAAAGGGCTTGAAAATAAAGTGTAAACCAAGCTTCAAATAACATGAAAACTAAGTTTTTTTATAACTAGCTTTTTTTTGGGACCAAAAATGCCAAACACTCCTTTATACGTATTCAATTCCAAGAAAAATGTATGCACTAATATTGTAATTGGAATTCAGTTTTTATCTTATTTTAATTTATTTGAGAAGCAATGGTTCACAGATTTGATTAGAGCAATTGTAGCTTTGTTTACATAATTGCAAAATATTGATAAAAATATCCCAAAGAATAAAAAAATTTGAGGACAACATATGTTTCCCCACATAACACGCAAATAATGCAAAAGGAAAAAAAACAAATTTAATACTATTGGTATTTTGATATTTATAGAAGTGGCATCACTAACAAATAAATGACCATTTATTTTTGCAGGTGGTTCAGTTTCTACTCAAGGACGCCTCGTCGGACGATGGCCGGAGATGTCTTTCTGAGGTTCGTACTTATAATTCCCATTTGCTACTCCATGTGTGTGTATATGTATGTATCTATCTATGTATACATATATTTGTTTATGTATTTGCATATATGTATGTATATATCTATGTATGTATGTATGTATGTATGTATATATATAGAAAGAATTGTTTGTCAATATTCACTGGCTTACGTAGTGCTACTGTTGAATCCCTTTTCAGGCAGTGGATTCTTACGTTTCCGATGGGAGGGTGGGATTTGCGGAGCCGGCTCCGGGAGCGGAGCTTTACCTTTGTCCTCCGCGGGGGCGGGCACTCGAAATGCTGACCAATCACCTCTCCAAGGACTTCTCCGAACTGCATGGTTCCATTGACGATAATACCCTTGTCGGGGTTGTCGTGTGGCGAAGACATCATCATCATCATCCACCTCACAATTACCATCACCATCATCGTTTGACGTCAACCGTTTCAATAGACCCCAAACAACAACGTGCCCAACAACCGCACGAACGAGATTCCGACAATTTCTCGCCGATAGTGTCTTCGAGACCTCCGCCTGCCCCGTTGCCCGCTACGAAGGACGACGACGACGATGACGACATCCCGCCCGGGTTCGGGCCGCCCAAAGGCGGGCCTCATGACGACGATGACTTGCCGGAGTTCAATTTCTCCGGGAACACGTCCTCGGCGAGACACCCGCACCCCCACCCCCGTGCCGCGGCACCCCTATCGGATCAAATGAGACAACTTGTACACATGTATGGCAAAACCGATATTAGAAATGTTAATAACAGCAATAACATTAATAAACCACCTACTGATATTGGAATCGAACCATGGAACGACGATGACGATGATGACATCCCGGAGTGGCAGCCGGCGCCGCCACCGCCGGTGCCCGGTGCCGGGTTTCATCTCCCGCCACCCTTGCAACAACCCCACAGTTTAGGTCACCCAAGAATGCAAAACCCACATCATGTCCCAAACATGTCCCCAAGGTGGCCTCCAGTTTCTCCGGGAACCTTCGGGAACCAGCAGCAGCGTTATGGGGCGGCAGTTGGGCGGCCGCCGGGCGGGGATTATAGAAGGGATAACAGACGTTTTTGAGACACATATGATGTAAAAATTGATCCTTTTTTTTTGGTGTTGTTTAGTGGTTAGTAGAGAAGGAAGATGATGGATTTTTTCATGTGTAAGTTTAGCTTTCATGTGAAAAACAAGATGAATAAATACTCTATCGTCTGTCTCTGTTTGGTTGGCTCCGTAATGACTATAAAGAACAATTAGGGTTGTTTACATTACTTGCTTTGGTCAAATATTACACATTTTGAACACAATTTACAAGTACAATTAAATAGGGCTAAATTTCATAATTAGTCTTTTATAACAAAAAATTTTTCATATTTAGTTTTAGATTATTAAATGTTACTCATGTTCTTCTTTTATGGGTATCTTTTACTCCATCCGTTCTAAATTATAACCTTTTTCGTTCGTCTCAAAATGATATGCCTATTTCCTTATTTTGTATGATTATTTATGTAGACTTTCCAAAATACCCTCCCATGTAATTACTCCTACCCACCTTAAAAAAATAAAGTGAGTGGCAATTTTAGAAAGTCAACTTTAAATTTTTCTTCCTTAAATATGACCTAGAGTCAAAATAGGCGTTATAAAATGGGACGGAGAGAGTAACAAATAGTTTTTTTTACCTGCTGAGGTGTTGTTAATTTGAGGGTTTTAAGTGTAATATGACTTTATTCTTATGTTCAGTGACGTATTCTGATATGGGTTAGACGGAGAACACAATAATAATGAATATGAATATAGAGTAGGATTTTGACGAAAGTCCACATATTGTAGACTATGATAATAGCATAAAGTTATTGAAATTCACAAACGATGTATTTAGAGCAGCCTCTGGAAATGTGTATGACAAGAAAGATATATGATTATTATGAAATTACATTTTCAATCCTCAAATTAGCACCAATTTGTCAGAAGATAAAAAAAGATTATTTGTGAAAAGGTGCCTATAAAGAAAGGACCACTAAGATAATTTTTTCTAATAAAGGAATAAATAAGAATACCTTTTGTTATAAAGGACTGATTATTAAATTTACTCATTAAATAGTGCATAATGTTAGCTTAATCATCGATTCAGTTTAAAATCTATTTTTGAA
The DNA here is from genome assembly GCA_900332095.2 of Cuscuta campestris. Taxonomy (NCBI): domain Eukaryota; kingdom Viridiplantae; phylum Streptophyta; class Magnoliopsida; order Solanales; family Convolvulaceae; genus Cuscuta; species Cuscuta campestris. The sequence continues at coordinate 1,028,400 of OOIL02006555.1, forward strand.
TATCATTACTGCGTATTTTATACTTTCTAATATTTAGAAAGTGCATTAGAAACTATAAAAGGTCAAATAAGCAAAGTCCAATTTCTGCATTTATAATTTACCTCGTGTACTTTTTGAAAAATATAACGTGTGTTTGAGTGTTAATAATCTGTAAATTGACTAATTGATCCGTACATATTTATGAATGGAAAAATGATACTCCCTCCGTCCTATAATGATCTTCCTAGAGCATTATTCCAACTTCACGGGAATTTATATTTATTTGTGTTTTTTCATGGCCTATATGATAAAATAAAATATTCTTGTCACCACTTGTTTTGTTGAACTTTTGGTGTAGTTTTTAAATATGTATGTTTTATTTTTTATTTCTATACCAATATTTAAATAAAATAGATTGAAAAAACTTGGGATTTTTCTTCGTTTTGTGAACCGGGAAGATTATTATAGGACGGAGAGAGTACTTCATAGAATTATGATTAATTGATCCGTACATATTTATGAAATTGTAAACGCACAAAAAAACTTACAAAGACTCGGATTTTTTGTCTCACTTTTAATACATTGCCACATAGGACAACAATTCTACGAATTGAAAAATACTAATTCATAAAATTGTCGTGTTACGTGACAAGTATGAAGGGTAGGATAAAGATTTTGAGACGAGATCCGAGCCATGTTAACGATTGTTTTTATGATATGATGTAATTATTTATGTCATTGTTTATATACTTGTAACCGGATATGCATTTACTCTCACTACAAAAAAAATTGCACTTTCTTGTTTTGGATATTTCAAAATTAGATCTATATTTATTAATTACAAGTTTGTTTTACTCCTTATAATGTAGTAGGCCATGACAGCAATAGGGACATTGTATCAACACATAACACTGACGGTATTCGGGTATTATGTGACCTTTTTTATACAAAAAAATGACATATAATTCACATTATTTATCTTTCCCTATTTTACCAATTTCATTTGAAACATTTTTTTTAATTTGGAAAATATCAAATCTAGATATTAATTTTTTGTTGGACAAAGGGAGAGGAGTGTATGAATGATATTCCCTCCATCCCTAAATGTTTACCACATTCCAAGAAACAAGACAAAATATCAAATATTTTCAATTCATTTTATTTAAATATTGGTATAGAAAAAAAAAGCAAAACTTACATATTTAAAAACTACATTAAAATTTTTTTAAAATAAAAAATGTTAATAATATTTTATTTTATCAAATAATCAATGAAAACGTTCAAATAAACAAAAGTTTTCGTCATGGTTAAAAAAAAAATGTAGCAAATATTTTGGGACGGAAGTGTAGTTAGTATATACGGAGTACAAATAATGTTAATGCGTATATGACTACTAATTTACTACGTACTCAATAGTAACTAATTTTTTTCATGTGATTGCATTGCATATTTGCATGTACACAAAATAATAAAAAAAAAAATTACAAACTCTTCTCTTATCCACAATCAATTCATTCAATTCAAGTCAAGCAGGTAAGGCCAGCTTGAGCGCCGCCCGCTGCTCGGCGGTCAACCTCGCCGGAAACTTAACCTCGAACAAGACCTTCAAGTCGCCCCTATTCCCCGGCTCCTTGGCGATGGGCATGCCTCCTCCTTCCACCACCATCTCGTGTCCGGGCCCCACCACCTCCGCCACTGGGACCGCCACCCTCCTCCCGTCCAACGCCGTCAAGTTCACCGTCGTCCCCCCGATCGCCTCTGCTAGGGTTATTCTCACGGTGGCTGTCAGGTCGTTGCCGTCTCTCTTGAAAACCGGGTGCGGCTTCTCGTCGATCACGAAAACCAGGTCTGCCGGGAGCTGGTTCGGCTGCTCGTTGCCTTTGCCTGGGAAGGTTATCTTTGTCCCTTTCTTCCACCCTGGCTTTACATCAATGGATAGTATCTCTGATTCTTCACCTAATCTCCTGCATGCATCAATGGAGTATTCATCTTCATCATATTAATCACTCCATGTGTCCCAAAAAACACTTTTTTTGATTTTGAAGGGGGGAAATATGCTTATACACACCCTCCCGAGACTCTTTTCTCGTGGGATTCTAGTGGGTTGTTGTTGTACTCTGACTTCAGGAAATTTTTAAAAAAAAGTACTGAAAATTAAAATTGCTGTTTAAAATGATTTAGAAGAAAAAGGCTAGTTGTTGATCATATATTTTTTTAGTTTATCTGGAAAGCAAAAATTGTGAAGATTATCCGAAAAAGAAAGTATGAAGATTCTACAAATCTCTAGAGGATTCTAGACCTCTCTAGAGATCTTCATGACGTTTATGAATATTCTACACTTTTTAGAATCTTCCCAATTAAGGACATACTCACACATCAAATTCGGTTCAAAAGGAAGAGATAGAACAACAACAATCCATTAAAATCCCACAAAAGTAAGACCTAAGAGGGTGAGTATATATGCAGACTTTATCCTACTTAGAAGTAGAGGGTATATTTGGTTCAAAAAGAGGAGATATGAAGCTATATTTGGTCTGTTACAAGAATGAATATAATGCAGTGCCACAGTCACACATTAACGAAATCATTATAGCATAGATTAATACTCCATATTTTGAATTGAACGGGGAACAATAATGTTAGAATGATGGTAAGTAAAATGATAGGTACGTACCCATTGGGAAGAAGGACGGTTCGAGAGATTTTCATCTTCCTAGTAGAGCCAGAGTAGAGCTCTTCAAGGCTGCAGCTCAATTTAGTCTCAACTGGACCCGGTTTCACTTTTCCATTCCCACCATCACCACTAGCAGCACTGGTGGCAGAAGTGGAAGAATTCCCTCCTCCTCCGTCGTAAGATGTGAACCTGCTTGATGATCTTCCACTTCCTCCTCCTCCGCCGGATCCAAACCCGAATGGGCTGCTTCCGAAGAACTCTGCAAAAATGTCTTCTGCATTTCGTGGATTGAACCCGTTTTGGAATCCGGATGGGCCGTTTGAAGAACCGGGTGCTGGCATGTCTTTAAGCCCCTCCTCACCATATTGATCATACACTTGCCTTCTCTGTGGATCACTCAGTACCTGCAAACCCAGAGTGAAGATGATGAATGTATATATACTAACTTCATTGAAGTCCAAGTATCTGTTCAATTGATCACATCATTTCACTTGGCATCTGAATAGAAAGGTAGGTGTGATCTTCATTTTCTATGAAACATGCCATCAAACCATAAGCTAATTTACTCTATAATTCTATAAAGTCTGTAAACTTCAACAAGTAATTTTATGAAGCTGACAATTTCTAGCAATATTTCTATATAATTGGGTGAAAACTAAATTGAATTTAGGCGTAATACATAATACTGCAATGATAACTGGAATTTCATTTGAAGGATTAAAACAGTTGAGGAATTGGGCCATTAGGGTTTGAGAAATAAACGAAGAATCGCATGCTGAATCAAAAGGAGAGAACGATCGATAACCTCATAGGCCTCGGAGATCTGCTTGAACATGGCTTCGGCTTCGAGCTTGTTGTTAGGGTTCTTGTCCGGATGCCATTTCATCGCCAGCTTCCTGTAAGCCTTCTTCAGGTCCTCATCCGTCGCCGTCCTCTCCACATTCAATAAGCTGTAACAATCCATCCCCATTCTCTCTGTATCTATCGAATGTATGTACCCATCATCCCTGGCCTCGAATTTGAACAATATTGTGAGAATCGATCTACCTACGAGCGAGCATTCATGGCGGAATGCGAAGATGAAGAAGCTTTTAAATTCAATTCATTCATTAATTGCTTCTGCAAATTGAATCGAATCGAAAAGGCCGACGTTGAAATTCTTCTGTTCCTTCCGTTTCTGGGTTTGGGAAGGAAATAGGAATGAAGCACACACAACGCAACCAATACGCGAAATGTTCTTTGCTTTTTTTTTTTTACATAAAATTACTCTTCTATCCTCAATTTTTTTCTAAGAACACTAAATTCATATTATTTGAAATATACTTCATGGCTCTCGAATTTCTAGTAATAATTTCCAATTTTAAATTCACCGAAATATATTTTTTGGTTCTTAAAATTGTGAAATTATTCTTCAAATGTACATTCCGTTCATTTAGTCATATTGAAGGATTTTATTTAATAAAATATTAATTATCAAGGTAAAATTTTGTATTTTAAGTAACAGAACTTTCAATCCTGACAGCCAAATAAACGGAACGTACCCTCAAAGTACATTACCATAAATTTTAAAAAATATGGCTGGAGTTTATTTTAGATAATATGAAACCAGGGAGTTCTTACCAGAATTTTTGAAGTATATTTCAAATAATGTAAGACTTTGGAATTCTTAACGGAAAATCGAGGGTACTCTAGATTAATTTTTTTTTTTTACTTTTTAAGCGTATAGATATCTGACAAACAAAAACACTTTGCTTTTTTTCTAAATAAAATACTCTCTATTCCAAGTCTAATGTCACATTTTTAAATCACGGCACTAATTGACTTTATTTTTATTTCAATTTATAAATAATACTCCGTAATATAATATTTTAAAAGATTTACAATCATTTTTAGAAATTACATCAAATACTTCATAAAATAAGAGATAACATGCTTACATTATTTCAACAACTAATGTTTTCAAATCAACAAGGAGGGCACAAGCCTTGACAAACATCTCTAGTTAGCATTCTGAATCCTCTGATTGTTTGGTAGTCCACTCTTATCATCATGATAAGCATCGTAAACTTCTTTCGGAGTTGGGTCGAAAGTAAACCATGAGTTATCCTGATTGAGCGCCATCTTTGCTAGCTCGTCAGCAACACTATTCTGCTCTCTCATGACATGAATAATATGCTCTCTCAGAGTCAGCCACTTGCACTTTTGAATTATGTCTCGGATTGGTGCTCTAATATTGTTATTCGGTTCTTGAATCCATTCAACCACCCTCTTTGAATCAATATGATTGCTAAAATTTTTGTGATTCTTTGACCAACTCCATTGGAGACCCTTGAGGATTGCCATAGCTTCAACTTCCTCTACGTGATTTGCATAGGTTGAAAAAAAAACTTGTCATAGCTTCAACCAATTAATGAAAATAAATTGAAAAAAACTTATTCGATCTCTAAATAGTACCAGTACAATAAATGAGACTTTAGTTTTAGGACCATTGGCGTATGAATCCACCACTATTTAAGAGAATGCAGCATTATTCACTCTCTCCCATAATAATATCCCTTAAAATACATTAGCAAGATTATTTAAAACGATATATTAATTTTTTTATACAAATATTATGTTATAATTTTTATATTTTAATGCATCGTATATTTTTAAAAGTAGATTGTTAAAGTGCGACACAAAAAATCAAAAGACAATTAAAAAGCATTGATAGAGTAATTTTTAAAATATACATTTACACTTGATATATTCGTTTAGTATAAACTTTCATTAGAAAGAAGGGAGAGAGCAATTCTTGTCTTTTGTTTCACAAGTAGTTGATTTTAAATAATTAGATAGTAACTCATTCTTTTCATAATAATGTTAATGTACAAATAAGCAGTCTCTTTTCTTGTAAAATTGTATATTTTGTTGGGTGTTGCTAAATACTCCTAACGTTTAGATAGATTCACCCCATTTAAGAGAATTTGACAAGCTTATCCTTAAATAAAATTCACATGGCCTCTTTCTTTTTTACACTTTTAGGGATAAATTCGTACATTCATAAAAAAAAATAGTGTGAATTTCTGCAAAAATAAGGATTGGTTTAGCAACAACTTTTTGTTTGTGTTAGTTTTCAAAACCATTTAATCGTGTTTCATTACTGTCAATTGCCCCTACCGGATGGAAATCAAGGAAAGATGTAAACAACTTGAATTTTTTTAATTTAGTAAAAAAACAGACGTAAATGCAAATTTAGCAAGAATATGAACCATAATATTGTACATTCCTATGTTATTAATTTTCTCCAATCTAGTATACAAGTTAACCTATTGCACTACATTCAAACCTAAAACACATTAAATTTCAAATCAAAGATTTATTCATCTCTAGCCCATTACACCAAACCCAAAAGATTTTTCTCACACTATACCTCTTTTCACTACTTTTTATACTTTATACTTTGCAAATATAAAAAAAACAAATGCAAAGAGCTACCAAAACATGCAGCAAGCTAAAGTGCAAATTCACCATTTAGGAGGTGAGAAGAGAAACCGAAAAACACAATATGCGTTTGGAGAAAGGAAAACTGCAAATATAAGTTAATGTTTTGAGTTAGGGGGTGGGTTGGAGTTGGTCTAAAATAGACCTTAGACCACTGAAAATGAGACCAAATTTTCTTTCCCATCATTTGGTTTCATATCCTGAACAAGTAGGCAAAGTGTACATTTCTTCCCTAATACTTGAAAGAAAAAAAGGAGGAAGCACTGACATACCATACAAGATCTTTTCTGACTTTCAGAAAGAAAAATTCCAATGTGCATTCTAACATCAATCATATCAAGCCATCGTTAATCTCAACGGGTTTGAGGTATGTATCAAAAAAGGGCATAAAACTACACGTAGTGTTATACGCTATACAACAATGGGGGGAAACATTGAGAGCTGTCCACAGACTAGAAAAGAAAACTTTTTACCAAATTCACACTTCACCTTCACATATAAAAGGCCTTACAAAATGGCCTCCCGAAACACCCACATCCCTTCTAAGTATTACTCTGTAATAGGGTTGGAGCATGACGAACCTGATGAGGTAGCAGCTGTGCTGGTTTCGCCAGTCACCGACTTGTTCTTTAGCTTCTGATTGGCCGCTTCGCTGGAAGGCCCAGGCTCTGACTCATCCCCAATGTCCAGACTATCGGGAAGCTTTTCAAAGAGTGGCAAACTGAGTTAGAGATGCGAATCCTTTCTTGGTTTGAAAACAATATCGTCATCAGTAGGAAACATATTGGAAATTTGGAGCATAATCCGTACTAATTAATCAAATGGTTCCATCGTCACCGATGATACCCCGGAGTAATTATCATGATAAGAAAGTACACACATAGTAAGTACAAAATACAAACACGAATCAGAGTATTAGGATATTACACATTAATCAATAAATTGTGTTGTCAGTCCCAAAAGACGGTCTTGTTTGACCAAGTTACAATTTATAAATTTTGGTTAGTTATACACTTATACCTGCTACAGAGCATATCAATAGCATACTATTTTCAGATTTGTTTGTTAGTTTAGCTAAATTAGTTAGATGAACTCACGAAACACTTCTTCTAAGAACCGGAGTGCTCGAAACATGACTCTTTTGTTTGGGATGGAAGGTGCAAACGACAAGTAATAAAAACAGTAATATACAGCATCAAGTATCTCTACTTAGATGGTTAATATATAGAGCGTAGTTCTAGCAGCTTGTTCCTGGTGACTGACTGAAATGACAGCTCTAGCAGGAGCTGTCATATTGGAAACAACCTTGTTCCTGGTTACTGACTAATATATAGAGATAGCTGATGCTGTATATAGGAAACAAGCTGCTAAAATTGTTCCTGGTGACTGAAATGAGTCAGTGTTGTTGTCCTGAAAGTGGTGTAAATTGAAAAGAGTACCTGGATGGCATGCAACACTCTCTCTCACAATCACAACCAACACAGTCAATCAAGAATCTCTTATCACACTATGTGAACCAAATAATGAGGTCTACACCCAATCTAGCGGTGCAAACAACTGACATGTAAGATAGTTTGATTAATCTTTCAAAATTAAAGACTGAGAGCAATTCTGATATAGCTCCGCCACACTGGTGAAAACACCTTACAAGTATCCCTCTCTATCACTTTTGTCAATAAACATTCAAAATGTAGTAGAATTTTGTTGATATCCTTCTTCGCTATTCAATCCTCACAAAAGATGGGATTAGTTTTATATAGCACAACACTTAATTTCAATCATCATAAAGGATATTTTCTTGGAATTTAATGTGCCCTAGTACTTGGCACTCCTTAATTAAAAAAACAGAGAAAGAGAGAAAAGCTTCTTTTATAGTTTTATGCTTGCATCATGCATTGGGATTTCATAATGTGAGTTGGTAAGATTTTTTAATGAAAACATGGGCCTCACACATTTGGAGAGGAGAGGGGGGATTTTTGGGTGGGGGGCAAAAAGTGGAATTAAAACACCAGTAAGATATATAAAGGAAAGCAAGTTCGCTTTTGAAGTTTGTATAAATTCAAATGCTTACTTCGAGTTGATTTAGCATGTCAATAGTTTCGTCCAGGTCACATTTGCTAGCTATATAGGCGTAGGAGAGTGATTCCTCTGATGTATCATGAAAGTTCATCCGAAGGCATCGCATGTCACTGTCAAATTGCATATCCATCAGCTGTGTATCTGTAAGCTCAGATTGACCTTGAGAGGATGAGCCATGTAAGTTGTATCTAGGAGAATGCTGCATTTTATGATGCTCGGCCTTTTGCGTGAATTGCTGAAAATGTTGTGCTGATGTAACTCCAGTTGGAAGCAAGCCTTCCTCAGTTCCATCATTGTTTCCTACCTCTGTAGACTTCGCACTGTATTGAGTGGGAAACTCTCTTTTGGAGAGTGGGACATAAGCTTCAGCATGTGGATTCAATGTAGACTTACTTGGGTTCATGGCTGCAGAGCACATATAGGTTGCTGTTGAAATGCTGAAAATAACAATCACAGAATAAGAATAAAGGAATGACGAGAATTGATGATTAACTGAACTGAAGCTGCACGGTACTCCATACAATATATAACAAATCATGAATTGAGTCACGGTTAACACACATAAACAGACATCACATGACTACATGAGAGCAGCGATGACATCGCTATTGACATGATTTTGCTACAAACAAGTTACCCTCACAAGTCACAAAACATTCTTAAGGGCTCAAGTCTAATTAAATTCAATATGATAGTAGCAAGTAAACAGGAACTTGGAGATCAAAACAAAGGGGATAGTTTAAAAGAACATCAGCTAATACTACTAGAAATGATAATGATAATAATAATAATAATAATAATAATAATAATAATAATAACAAGAACAACAACAACAACAATAAAATACGGATGAACATTAATACCCCGGTAATAATTAGAGTGTTCATCAGAAGGAGCACATGCCTAGGTCAAGCACAGTATCTCAATAGACATGTAAAGTATGACGTATGAGTTATCAAAACGAATGGAAAATGGGTAATATAGGAAACAAAAATGAAAAAACAGCAAAGACTGAGAATTCGTGTATTTATCTATAACTATCCAGGACATCCTTTTCAACAAAAACAGGTATCATCAATCAAGGAGATCCTTGAAGTCAATAAATAAATCAAACCGCAGGAATATCAAAAAATTCATTCACGCATAAATAAAGCAATAAAATAGACGACGCACAGATACGAAGCTCAGAAAGGAGCGCGGAAACCAAACAAAAAAAAAACAGATATATACGGAGTAAATCATTTCTGCAACAAGCTACGTAAATCGAGAATCGAAACGAAAACAAAAAAGCGATCGAAGAACAGTTTAATCGAGCACAAAGCCAGAGAATACTTCGTAAAATCACATAAACAGATGAATAATCGGATCAAGGAAACGGCAAAATTCACGAAGAAGGCGATAGATCTAACCGCGAGACGAGCTACTTCTTCTGGAACCTGAAAATGGCTTCGAGCGAGAAATGGAACGACTGTGAAAAGAAAATACGGTTATGTCTCTCTCGCCTGCCGTTTCGGTAACGTTCCTACTTCTTGTCTACTTCTTATCCAGAAAAAAAAACGGATCGGACCGGATTGTTCAATCCATTATAAAGTAAATAAGAATTGGTGTTTGATCCGGTCCAGAATGCTGTTCGGGTAAAAATTGGAATTGGACATTGCCGGTCAAAAGTCGGGACAAAAATGGTAAAGGTTATAACTTATAATGGCCAGAATAATACTCCCCCGTCTATAAACTCTCTCTTCGTTTTGATTTTACACGCAAATTAAAGAAAAGTAAAAAAATGTTTTGATTTTCATGTTTGTCTTTTGAACATTGCGAAAAGTAAAATTAAGTGTAGGTATGAATAATAATCAATAGGTAAAGGTGAGAGTATTGTTGTAGTTTGAAGAAAAAACATTTGATAAAAAAGAAAATAGGAAGATAATTTATGGACGGACAAATAAAAAAATGAGAATGAAAATTATGGCCGGAGGCCGGAGGGAGTAAAGTGAATCAAAATTAAGAGCTTATTATATTCGTCTAATTTGATTGGATCTGGCATATATTGTTAAGGTCTGATATGTTCCGAACCAGTCCGATCGAATTATAGTTATCTTTAAAAATATTTTTTATTTGACCAAATCTAATTTTAATGAAAATAAGGTTGTGTTTGGAAAACAGCTTTTCAGATAGCTTTTGGCATCTTTGACTGACTTTGGCTTATTTGACTTATCGAACCGCCAAAAACATTGTTTGGCTAACGGCTTTTTCACTTGGCTTTTTGATCCGAAATGCCAAAATCCGAAAAGCCAAGGGGAGTATCATTTGAACTTGGCTTTTAGAAAAATTATTTTTTTAATCATTTTTCTTGAAAGATATTTTATAATATATGTAAAAAAATAAAATTAAAAATTGAAAAGATTCAAAAATTTAAAAAAAAGTTTAAAATTTTAAAATTTCAGAAAAAAGATACGAGAAAATCAAAAGTAAAAATCATTAAAAAGTTATATATTAATAATTTCTTATGAATTATATGAAAATGAAATTTTATACTCCACATATTATAAATATTGTGTGTGTGTGTGTATATATATATATGTATATGTATATGTGTATATATATATATATATATATATCGAAACATCTATTTTCAAACAACTAATTTTACCAAACATTTTTAACGATCAGCCAACTCATCCTGCCGGTCAAACCAGCTAAATTAAACAGCTATTTAGAACAGCCAATACAAACAGCCAACAGCCAACATCTGACAGCCAACATCCAAACAAGGCCTAAGTCTTAAATATAAGTAGAGGGTAAAATTCACAAATGGTATAAGAGCTTTGAACATATATAATTTCACTTCGGTATACAAACGTCAAATCATCTTACAAAAATGCATGAAGTAGCAATTTTTTTTCACCGGTGGTCTAATCATCTTACCATCATGTCACTTCAGATCAAATTATAATTTTTAAAAACCAAATTTTTTTAGTTTGACTTCATTTCTTTTTTTCTCTTCTTTATTTCGCTCATTGGATCTTCAACTAGTTTTGGATCTTTTTTTCTAAACCCTTTTTTTCTATTTTTTTGAACATTTTTAATAAAAGACAATTTCATATTTAATTAAAAACAAAAAGTCTCAAGACGTAAAAATCATTTAGAACAATAAAAAACAATTCAAAATATAATAAGTTCACTCATGAATTCATACACCGTGAACAATTAAATTAATACGTTTTAATAAAATTCTTACTATGATGTCTTTAAAACACCAATCTAAAACTTACAAGGTGTTTCTGAGTAAGATGAGTTTTGAAAAAACAGATGTGCTAAATCAGAAATAGAAAGTAGTTACTCCGAGCTTTGGTGAAAATCACTTCTAGATCACAATTTATAATTCTAAAACCACAATCTATAATCTAAAGTTGATTGAAAAACACTTAAAATTGTGTGTAAATAAAGTTGAAGCTCAAAAGCTCTATTTTCAAACACATTCCCAAACACCCTCTTAGTATGATGATAAAAATTGGTTTTATTACAAGTTACAACTCATTTGGGAGCAAGATATCGATATCTATTGACTTAGCTTACAATTTTCATTTCAGGCATTATCCAAAGTTTTTTTTATTAAAAAGTACTCCGTATTAATTTAGAAAACTTTCAAATGAATTTGTAATAATTTAGTTATTTGATTAAGCATCTAAAAATGTATTTCATTAACTTTGACCTTGTAATCAAGTATATTTAAACTATGAATAAATAAACCAAATGAGTTTTAAAGGGACTAAACAATTTATAAATTTTAAAGGGATCTTAACATATATGTAAGTTGGGAGAGAAGACTTTGAAAAAATAATAAATTTATAGAAATGATTTGATTAAAATATATTTTTAAGGAACCAAAATCAAAATTTGCTAATAATATATCTAAGCGACAATTATATTATATTTTAATAATTTCATTTTTCTCCTACAATATAATTTTTTTTAAAAAAAAAAGAAAAATATGTATTTGCATAAATTCATAAACTAGAATAATTAAATTATATATGACATAATATATAATCTCATACTCTAGTCTACGAATTTATGCAAACACCTAATTTCTTTATGTATTTCGACTACTTGGCCACATCACACAATAAGAAGTTGGGTGATCTAGAGCTTGTGCAAGGTATTGATTAAGAAGAAGAATAGGGTTATAATTACGGTGTGGGAGTGGCAGGGGAAAATTAATTAGTTAATATGGATCATATGTCAGTCTTAATTATTTTTACTATTATTTTGAGAATAAAAATATGAAACTCTTATTCCGAAGATAAATGGTATGTTATACTCTTATTTGATGTGATTTCTTTTACAACACCGATTTAAGACTCAGTTTGATGAGAAAAATTAGTTCTCTTGGTACTCATTTCGGAACAAGATTTTGGTATCAATCAACTTAGATTACAATTTTCATTTCAGACGTTAACAAAAGATTTTTAGTAAAAAGTACTCTCTCCGTCCTAAATTAAATTGCTCATTTTAGACGTTAATAATTTTCAGTCGTTAACATCGATGTTTACTGAAGTTATTTTTAATTCATTTTATTTGAGAGTTGGGTGGAATTTTTTTAAAATTATATTTTAAAAAAACGACATCAAAAGTTCTATGAAACCAAATGTGACATGACTATATTATTTTATCAAATAAGTAACAAGAATAGATAAAGAAAGTGAATAAAGTTTGACCATGTGAATAGTAAACAGATAACTTAAATTGAGACGAAGGAGTATTTATTCAAAAAATTTTGAAATGAATTTGCAATAATTTAGTTATTTGATTAAGCATCTAAAAATGTAACATCCCAACCTGCGTAACTCGAACCAACGAGTTAGCAAACCGGGTTGCTACTAAATTGGAATTAAACACAACTTATTTTCAAACAATTTAAAATATTTAATTCAAAAACAATATTTATAAATCCATTGGAGTAAAAAAAAATGGTGCGGAAGCTTTAAAGTACTTTCTATATAACAACATTTTGAAAGTATATTATTCAAACATTTCAATTTGTGTTCAAATATATACGTATGAAGGTAAACAACACTTCCTATTTTTTGGATTTAGAATTATATTGTTGCTTAAAAGAAGTGATCTAGAGTCATTAATTTTTATGTAATAATTAGTTATGTATATAATTCTATGAATGAATTTTAATAATATTATATTTAAGTTAACGGTCTTATGTCAAAGAAAAATAAAAAGTTTGGTCGCTGCCTATCCTAAAAGAATGACAACTTTATGGCTCCTAAGAGCATTGGCAATGGCGAGTCTAAAGACTGCCATGCCATGCCACATAGGATTAAAATGGGTATTGCCACGCATGGGAGAAACATTCCTCCATGATATGCAAGGCATGTGCAAGGCATAATCTCTCTTTTTTGTTTTTTACTTATTTATTTTTATTTCAAAAACATAAAAAATAATACAAGAAAGAATTATTTATTTGAAAAAGTGCATCTATTTTTTTGGGGAAAAAAATTAAAAAAATTAATAATTAAAATATATAAAAAAAGTGTAAAAATGATTAAAAAACAATGACTTGCCACTGCATAACATACTACTCTACTCATTTGCCACACGATGATTGGATTGTTTTTGATTGGTTGAAATGTTCCACGTCATCGCGTGTGGCATTCTATTTACGCCTCACCATTGCACATGCTCTTACGATCTCCAATTTAACATTTTGACCATTAGTATTGATATTTATCATTATCATATCGTATCATATATGAAAAGTTCATATTTCAAAATAATGTTTTAAAAAATATCGATATTACACTTATTGAGAAACAAAAATTAGTATTTTCATATATCGAGGTCAACATTTACAAAATTCGATCAAGAAAATCAAATTGGAATGTTAAATCTAGACGAAAAGAGTATTATATATGAAAGAATTTTGACACTTCATGAAATTTTATGCAATTGAGTAAAAACTAAAATTCATATTTGTAACTAACAAAAATTTTTAAAATCAAGTTTCATAGAATATAATTATATTAAGGATGTGATAAAATTATTCTCAATCATAGAATAAATTACTTATGGTAAAAATATGCATGTTCAAGGCTTTTATTTTAAATGGAACGAATCATGGAATAGTGGAATACTACTTAAAATTGTCATTTTTAAATGGCAAGAATATGTTCAAAAATACATTTTCAATATAAAATTATTAAAAAAATGTGTGTGCATTTAAAAGTGTAGGGGTGAACGTGGTAAGGTATAATACAGTATTTGGTTCGTATGGATATTGTACCAAATATTTCGGTTCGATATGGGATTGTACATCGTACCGATCCCGAAATATTAGGTCGGTATGGTTCGGTTTCAGTTTTGGTAAATATTAGAATGAATATATTTACGTGTCTAGTTTACACTTTGAAATGTATAAAACTTATTATTTAGAAATCGAAAGTACATTCAAATAAAGAAAGATAAAATGCGATCTTATGAAAGAAATAAGAATGAATCTGGTGCTTTAGATTGTGAAATCTAAGGGTCAGGATTGCATCAAAATTAGGTGCACCAAAATGGTTTGAAAATGCGTCGTGTCGAAATGCACCAAAATCCTTTGAAAATGCACTATCTCAAAATCTGAGCACAGGATGCAATCTGAGCTGCACGATGCATCAGATCCAAAGGCTATATATATATATATATATATATATATATATATATATATATATATATATATATATATATATATATATATATATATATATATATATATATATATAATGACTTGAGCAAATAATACAAGAGTCCTATACCTATTTACACAGTAATCTCTCCGTCCCACAAAATTTTTCTTCTTTCTTTTTCATCCGTCCCAAAAAAATTTTCTCATTTCTATTAGAAAGTCATTTTTACTCATATTAATTCTTAATCTACCTGTCACATTACATCACATTTTCACTACTAATCTATCCATTACATCTACTTTTACCTATCACATCCAAGGGCGTTTTTGGGAAATGAACACCAAAATACATTCATCTTAAATCACTTAAAATTCAAAACTAGAAATGTTTATTTTGTGGGACGGAAAAAATATTATTTAAAGTATCCTTGCTAAATCCCCTCAAGCTGTAAAAGCAAGAAGAAGCTTGAATATGAGAAACTAGTGATTTTGTTTGCTAATCTTTCGTTGTACATAAAAAAAATTCAACCAATTTTGTAAATGAGATGCACGCCTTTTTCCTACGAGCTTGAATCAAATAGCATAATAGATCAAATTATACAGCTTGATCTAAGCTCGTAGGAAAAAGATGTAAATTTCATAACAATAAGTCAAACAATTTAACTACTTAGAAGGCGGCAAAGAAGAAGAAGGAATATGGTTATAATTACGGTGTGGGTACTTAAAACTGGCAAATCTGTATTTGATGTTTTATTTCTAAATCAGAATTGATACAAGTTCTTCTTTTTCACATGCACTCATTATTCTTGATTGGGTTTACTTTTTTATATCAATATATCTAATGAAGTGAGTTTAATTTATTTGTTATTGGGAAATCTCTACTTAGAATGATCATCATCCAACCCTAACATTATCTCTTTGGCCGAAAAAATTTGAAACGATAAGAAAAGAGAATGATTCTCTCTCATTTTTTTCTCACCAAAATGGGAAAAATAATTTGGCTTTTCTTCTTCTTAGTACTTTCTCTTTTTTTCTTCTTCCATTTTTCTTTTCTTTTCTTTTCTTTTTTAACCAAGCGTGAAAAATTATTTTTCTCCGTCATTTGAAAGATATCAATGTGCGGATTTGATATCTTCATCTATCGTTGACCATCCCTCGCCATCGGCTACCACAATCACTGCTAACCACCCCCGTTGCCAGCGATCCTGGCTAATCACCAATTAAATTACTCCGTATTATTTTAAATCTTTCCAAACAATTTTATTTCAGATTCCAAAACTTATATCATTTTGTTCAAATTTCAAAATTCATATCATATCATATCTCCAAAACTCACCAAACAGACCCTTAGTCAAATTACATATACTTTTTTTCTTTATTTATTATTCCCTACATCTCAAATTAATCTTCTTAGTTTGACTTTACACGGAGTTTAAGAAAAATAGAATTACATGTTTGAAAATGATGTAGAGGAGAGAGAAAATAGAATTACATGTTTGAAAATGTTTGAAAATTACATGTCTCAAATTAGCTTATTAATAAAAACTAAAATTTTTTATTAAAGAAATGAAAACTTTTTATTAAACAATACTTTGACTTCTTTTGGGAAATGTATCAATAAGCCTTGTCAGCTCTTTCATAATAATAAGTATAATTTTGGGACACACTATAATTGATGACGTCTCTTTTTTTATAATTTATAATTTCATCAGAACAAATCTAGTCCTTTAACAAATGAAAACTTTTTATTAATGGCGTCTATTTTGCGGTATACCATAATTAATGGCACCATACACATTTATTATTGTTATTATTGTATGGTACATCAAACACACTCATCTTTCTGTAATTGTTTATATTCTTGACATTTTTATTTTACTGTTTTTATTGCTATTTCGACGAAAAGGTAATAATTATTTCATCCAAAAATAATATATTTCCATAAAAGGTAATAATGTAACGTAAATATGTAAACGATTTCCGAAAAGGAAACAAAATATAAAATAATTTATTTATATAACCTTCTGTTTAGTACCGGAATTTTACAAAATTGGAAGTGATATAATAAAAAAATTTATTACCATTTTTATTTTATTGTTTTTATTACTATTTCAATGAAAACGTAATAATAATGTATGGTACATAAAATGCACTCATCTTTGTTTAATTATTTATATTCTTACCATTTTTATTTTAGTATTTTTATTAGTATTTCGACAAAAAAGCTAGGTAATAATGTATTTCTTCCAAAAATAATATATTTCCATAAAAGGTACTCCCTCCGTCCTGAAATGATCTTTCCATTTGATTTTTATTGGTCAAAATTTGCAAACTTTGAACTTAATGTATGGAAAAATACATTGTATTTCGATATAAATATAATATCAATAGTTTCCTTATGAAACGTAGTTTTGAAATATTAAATTTACATAAAATATATCTATGTATAAATGTAGATATTAATGGTCAGATTAAAATTGGAGATCGCGAAAAGTCAAATGAGAAAAGCATTTCCGAACGGATGGAATAATAATGTAACGTAATTATATCAACGACTGGGTTCTAGAGCCACTCAAAAAGAGTGGCTACGGAAGCCACTCACCCAATTGGGACACCTACGGTGCTCCGTTCGCAAAATTGATAATCCCTACCCCCTCTAGCCCCCAGGTTAACCCCCCACCCGGTCCCGACCCCAACTTATCCCCCTAACCACGTCAATTGCGGGGTGCAAATTTAGTAGACTTTGGAGTTAAAAAAAATTAACATCAAAGGTAAAAAATTAACATTATTTATATTTATTTTAATAATGTACTCCCTTCGTCCCACTGTCTTTGTCCATTTACCTTTTGGCACACCATCCAATGCACTTCTGTAATCCATTTTGTCTTGTAATTTGTATATTAAAAAATTATAAAAATTATATATTAATAATCTATATGTTAAGACGAATCAAACAAGATCACACATGACTATTTTTAGGCTTACACATTGAGAGAATTTGATGAGTCAAAGTGCTTAGATGAACAGTTCCAAAAGTCAAAAGTGGACAAAGACAATGGGACGGAGGTAGTATATTTTAGTTTATAACCAAAATTTTCATAAAAAGTAATAAAAATTTATTTCCTCTTTAAAAGGTAATAATGTGCCGTAAGTGAAATTAATTATCTCTATAAAAGGTAATATATTACCATAAGATTGAAAGCTAAGCGTAAAATTTTTAAAAGCTATTAAAACCTTTCCATAATTAAATTGATATTATATAAAAGATATATTGGGCAATAGTGTACAAAAAATTTCCTAAAAATAAACGTTATTTCAAAACTATTTCCATTCTTACCTTTTTTTAGCTTAGTATTTTTATTGCTATTTCAACGTAATACATGCCTAACAAAAATAATATATTTATATAAAAATATTCAACCGTTTAATAATAATAAATTATTAAACACGGAAACGTTCTATTTTAATTCTTACCATTTTTAACTTAGTATTTTTATTACTATTTTCAACGTAATAATAATAACCCTTCTGGAGACATTTATTACTCCCTCCGTCCGGAAATATTTTTCACATTTGACTTTCCTTGGTCAAAGTTTGTAAACTTTAACCCCGATTTGTGAAAAAATACATCGTATTATGATATAAATTTAATTTCAGTATATTCTTAACAAAATGTAGTTTTGAAATATCAAATTTTTATAAAATATATCTATGTATAAATATAGATATTAATGGTCAAAGTTTAACTTTGGAGACCGTGAAAAGTCAAATGGGAAGAATATTTCCAGACGGAGGGAGTAATTATTAAGGACAATTATATATATAAACGTTAATAGTATTAAAATTTCTATAATATAATACGGAGTATGTTATAAGCACAATTATTATTATTATTTAAAAATGTTTATTAATTATTAGCTGAATTATATATGAAAACATTGATATATTATTAAAAATTCTATAATATAATACGTCATATGCACAATTATTATTAATCATTACACATGTAAACATTATTAATTATTAAGCACAATTATACATGGAAACATTCCAAAGATGAATAATGGCTGTAAATCAAGATTCTGACGCTAATCGACGGTTCACAACGTACGCGCGTTTGGGCGGGAAAAATTTCCCCTGCTTTTAAGAGATAGTATTGATATTGATATTGATTGTAGCCTTTACAGTGATGCTAAAGAGGATCAAGATCATCTATTCTCGTCTAATATAATTATGAGGCCAGTTCCCATGACATTGGGAACCAATGTTCTCGAATGACCCGAGGGTGCTCCGGTGATCTGTTCGTAAAATTAACAGTCCCCCCCCCCCAATTCTCCCGGTAAACCCCCCCACTCCACCCCGACCCGAACACACCCCCCCTTCAATTGCACCCTCCAAGTTAATTTTGACTTTGGAGTCAAATTAATTACTCCGTATAATATGGAAAGAAATCATCCTAANAAATAGAACTAAAACATATAAAAACGTATCAAAATAGGACTTTCATGTTTTTTTCCGAAATAGGATTTTGCACTGTGGTAATGTGACACTGTACATGTACACATTACTATACTTTTTGGTAATGTACATGACCATGTTTGGTAATGTAAATGCATTTTAAGTCCTATTTCGAGAATAAAAAAACATGAAAGTCCTATTTTGGTATATTTTCAATATTTTAGTTCTACTTTGGTCTTTCTCCTAATATGTATCATATGTCAGTCTTAATTAATTTTCACTATTATTTTGAAAAATAAAAATACGAAACTACTTGATGCAAGGTGTTGATTATGAAAATTAATTAAAACCCAAAAAAACCAATTATGTTTCAGTGGAGAACAAAAAACCCAAAAAAAGACACCGCCAAAAAATTCATTGGTTTAATCAATTACCTATTTTTCTTTAAACCCACTGCCATCAATTCACAAAAAACACACTGCCAACAAGAATTTAAACCCACTGCCAACATTCAGTAAAAAACCCTAAACGGTTTCAAAAAAACCAAAAAAAGAAGATTAGTTTTCACAAACAAAACACACTGCCAACCTAAGAAAAAAACCCCACTGCCAACCGAAGGGAAAAAACCCCACTGCCAACCGAAGGAAAAAAACTCCACTGCCAACCTAAGGAATATTGTAAAACAAAAAACCCCACTGCCAACCGAAGGAAAAAAAACCCCACTGCAAACGGTGCGCCATGAATATTGTGAAACAAAAAACAAGTCAAATCTAATGCCAAAGTTCACAATTCACTGTCAAATTAAACAAAAGTATTGCCGACAAAGTTACTAGTATGCCAAAGTACTACCAACCTTACAACTATGCCAAAGTAACGAATTCACTCCCAAAACGAAGCATACATGTATCTTCTCCAATCTTTTGCTAAAAGGAATCTCGTCCAACGCATCATCGCTTGCCATTGAAACCTAGCACTGCATCTCTTTCCCAAAGCTGCTGCGTTCGGCTGTGTCTAGTCGATTCTATTGCATGAGGCGGCCAATTACTTATTTTTAACCTAATTGAGTATAATTTAATTTTGGGTGTTTAATTAAGGACAAAATCGGGAATTCATCTCAAAAACCTATAGTACTGCTATTTTGAGTATTATTAGGCTATTAAACTGTTATATCTGTATTTCTCCCTTTGAAAAATAAAAATATGAAACTACTTGGTGCAAGGTGTTGATTAAGAAAATTAATTACCTTAAATCTGGTACAAGGTGTTGATTAAGAAGATGAATAGGGTTACATCTAATTAATTTTTGCCTGACACTCGCACACCGTAATTACAACCTTATTCTTCTTCTTCTTAATGTGGCCAATTAGTGGAAATACATAAAGAAATTAGGTTTCTGCATAAATTCATAAACTAGAGCATGAGATTATATATTATGTCATGTATAATTTTTTTGATGGTTCGTATAATTTAATTATTTTAGTTTATGAATTTATGCAGATACATATTTTTTTAAATAGTATGCAGTAAATTTTTAATGGAAAAATTATTATTTTTAATTTACACGACACTAAACTATGTTTTAAAAATTATGAATATTTCATTAATCTAAATTGACCTAGGAAAATATCAATATTTTAAATTAAAAAAAAATTATACCACCAACTGTGTCCCTAATTAAATGACATCTATATTGTTCATGTAGTCAAATTTTATTCATTTTTACCTATTATGAATATAATAATAATAATAGTAATAATAAATAAGAATGATAATTAATAATTAATAACAATAATAATAATAACCATAACAATTATATTAAGAATACTATGTAAATATACATCAATAAATTTTTGAAATATTTCCCAGTTGCTTTCAATTTTTTTCAGTTTCTTCTAGTTTCTCTCAATATTCAGCTTTTTTTCAGTCATAAACAACAGGTTCTAAGTTGAGAATGGAATGAATATATGTAAATTAAAATCAATCAGATTTAAAGTAAAGAATACAATCATTTTTATGATTGTAAGAGCATCTCCAACCACAATTGTTAAATATGACTTGCAAAAGTCATTTTTTAGCATGTGAATAGTGATATAGCAAGCCATTTTGCATTGTCATCTCCAACCTTCCCTTGCTATTATTTAGCCAACAATTATATTATATTGCTTTCACTATTATAATACATTCTTTATAATAATTATTCAATTATTATTTTATATTATAAAAATTAAGTAATAAGTATGTAATTTTAAAATAATAATGTCAAAAAACAATATGGAGTAATATTTTACTTTAGGGAAAATAAAAAAATATACGGAGTATTATTTTAAATATGTAATAAATACCAAATAAATATTAGAGAAAAAAAAACTTTACAAAAAGTAAAAAATTAGAGAGTAGAAGTTACTAAATAATTTGAGAAGGAGAATGAGAGAAAAGAAGAGAGAAATCAAATATTTAATCAATATCATGGTTTGCTATATTTTGAGAGGTTTGTTATATATAACAAGCCAAAGTTAAAATTTACCAAGTGTGCTAAAATAAAGCAAGTCCTTTGGAGCACAAAAATTAAAATGGATTGCCAAATAATAAGATTTAACAAGCCAAAACTCAATGGTTGGAGATGCTCTAAGCCCTAGCTAGAAAAAGATTTGCCATTTTTATGATTATAAGCCCTAGCTAGAAAAAGTAAAAGCAGTGGGAATTAATTATAAAGTTGATCTTTTAAATCTGATGATCCATATTAATTACAATTTTCCCCTACCACTCCCACACCGTAATTATAACCCCATTCATCTTCTTAATCAACACCTTGCACCAGATTTAGATCGCCAAGTCGTTGAAATATACGAGTATAAAGAATTTAGGTTTCTGCATGTATTCATAAACAAGAGCACTCGATTATATACGATGTCATATATAATTAATTAATCTTGTCTATGAATACATGCAGATACATATATTTTTTAAAGAAAATAATGTTATTTGTTTTTAAGAAAAAATGAAATTATTTAATACATAATCTAACTGTGGCTTTAATATCTTATTAGCGAATTCTGATTTTGCTCCTATTAAAATATTTTTAATCAAATCATCCTTCTAAAATTATTATTTTTTCAAATGGTTCTCGCCTAATTTAAATACTCCCTCCGTTCGCCATAGATTTTCCCAAATTAAATTTTTCTAATTTTTAAGAAGAGTTATAAAAAATGAAAGTTTACTAAAATATCATTAACAAATTGGGTAGTATATACTGCGTATTAAATGATGTAGGTGATGTGTAATAAATAAAGTAAGTAGCGGATAAATAAATGTTTTGACATTTTAAATGTTAAAAAATGTAACGGGAAAAATTATAAATCTTTTTAGTAAGTGGATTATACCTTATGATCCCTTTAAAATTTATGAATCTTTCCATTCTTTCACGTCCCTTTAAAATTCGGTTGGTTTATTTGTTCATATTTTATATTATTAAAAACTTCGTACATGATTTATTTATTATTTTTATTCAAAACATACTTAATTACAAGGTCAAAATCAATGAAATACTTTTATACGTTCAATCAAATAACTAAACTATTACAAATTTGTTTGAAAATTTTCTAAATTAATATTCCTTCCGTCCCAATTTAAGTTTTCTGTTTATTACTCACATGGACAAACTTTATTCATTTTCATTACTTATTTGATAAAATAATATAGTCATGTCGAATTTCCTTTCGTAGAACTTTTGATTTCGTTTTTTAAAATATAATTTTTAGTTTTAAATTCCACTCCAACTCTAAAATAAATGAATACAAAATAACTTCAGTCAAACTAACATCGATGTTAACGTCTGAAATGAAAATTGTTAACGCCTGAAATGAGCGATTTAATTTAGGACGGAGAGAGTATGGTTTACTAAAAATCTATTGTTAACGTCTAAAATTAAAATTGTAATCCAAGTGGATTGATACATATATCTTGTTCTCAAATGAGTATCAATAGACCAGAACTAATTTTTCTCATCAAACTGAGACTTAAATCGGTGTTTCATCTCAAATAAAAGTAAAACATATCATTTATCTCCAAAATAAGAGTTCAATAGTTTTATTCTCAAAATAACTGCAAAAATTAATTAAGACTTACATATGATCCATATTAACTAATTAATTTTCCCGTGACACTCTCATACCGATAATTATAACTCTATTCTTCTTCTTAATCAACACCTTGCACAAGCTCTAGACCATCCAACTTCTTATTGTGTAAGGTGGCCAATTAGTTGAAATCTTTATATATAAAATTTGAGAGTTGAGTTCTTAGAATGTTGACTTTTGACCATGCTTATGTGTCACTTCTTGACATGTCATTTATGGCATGTAAATAAAGGAAATACTTCAGCACTTCTCATTCATTGACGAGCCAAATTAGTCGATGCTTAATTTTGGCAGTGCTCGATTTGGAGTCCATCCAATTTCCAAGCAATCTGATCAAGGAAATAATACAACTCTCCATCCAGAATCTTATTTCTCCGTGTAATTCTTGCCCCATTTCAACAAAGAAAGTCACCTAATAAAGGTGTTTTTGACATAATTATTCCGTTTTATTGATTCAAAGGAATTCATTTTCTATTAAGATTTAGTCTCGTGAAATGAATATATTTCATGCATCATTATAAATATGCGTATTCATCATATAAGAATTCGTTAAAAACAAAATATATAGTATCGTAACACATATGCATTTAGGATTTTTTGAATAAGTAAATCGAACAAAGTATTTTTGTGACTATACTTTCTCAATGTCATTCAAATTGTTGTTATTCTTCATAAATAAATCTTTTAGTATACATAATTACTTTATTATTTCAAAAATAATGTTATATATTAAATTTTAAATAAGATAAGAAAATTTTGGCATTATTTTTTGTTGAAATATTAGAATAATAATATTGCTCCTTAAATTCTGAAGTACATGATAGAGTATATATATAAGAGAGACTCCTAACACAACTAGGAATAGAGAATGGAGACTAACTAAAATACAACATCTACCACAAATAAGATTAGGAAGCTGACTAATAATGAAACACTACCAAATACTACCACAAGTAATACTATTATTATTGTCTAACATCCCCCCTCAAGCTGAACTCTGGCTGAAGCAAGAGGAAGCTTGGACACTAGCTCGAAACTGGAAACTTTGAAAGGAGAGAAATTTGACGTGCGCCGGTGGCTGCTGACGTCGTTGGAGAAGAGAGAAGTCTGACGTGCTCCAGGGGCTGCTGACGTTGTTGGAGAAGAGAGAATTCTGACATGCACTGTTAGCTACAGACATCGTTAAACAAGAGAGAAATTGACGTGCGTTGGTAGCTGCTGACGTCGAAGAAGAAGAGAGAAGGTTGACGTGCGCTTGTAGCTGCTGACGTCGAAGAAGAATAGAGAAGGCTACTGGAGGTGCCTGTTTGACTGAAGATCTTTGACATTTTTGTCTTTTTCTTGGATCCGGACAATGCCTTATTTCCTTCTTGAATGAGTGAGTTATAGAGGTATTTTTTTCCTCTGTCACTACTTTCCCTCTTGGCTTCGCTTTTGTTCTGATTTACTATAGATTTTTATTGGTTCAAAAAAAAAAAAGAAAG
Source organism: Cuscuta campestris (assembly GCA_900332095.2). NCBI lineage: Eukaryota > Viridiplantae > Streptophyta > Magnoliopsida > Solanales > Convolvulaceae > Cuscuta > Cuscuta campestris. Next base: position 1,053,368 of record OOIL02006555.1, read on the forward strand.
AGAAGAGAGGTTAAGAATTGGTGATGGAAAAAAAAAGATTTGGGTCTGAGATTTTGATATGGTGAATTAGAGAGAAACAACAATGATTTTTTTTCCTTTTTTTGAGAAGATAGGATGAGTTGAGAGAGTTTGTGAGGAGTTGGGATTTTTTTTTGAAGAACCATGGAGATGACAAGATGGACGCTCCTCCTTTGATGATTTTTTATTTGTGTGATTTCAAAAAGGGTTTTTTTCCATTTGAATGGAGAAGTTGATTTGAGGATAAAAGAAGGAAAAGAAAATAGAGGTGAATAGGGTGGAGCCGCCGTCGCCGGAATTACCGGCGGCGGCGGTGGGAGCAAAGAACTCTTTTAGGTCACCAAGAGCGGTGGCTCTGATACCATGTTGGAATATTGGAATAATAATCTTGCTCCTTAAATTATGAAGTACATGATAGAGTATATATATAAGAGAGACTCCTAACACAACTAGGAATAGAGAATGGAGACTAACTAAAATATAACATCTACCACAAATAAGATTAGGAAGCTGACTAATAATGAAACACTACCACAACAAATACTACCACAAGTAATACTATTATTATTGTCTAACATTTTTTTTTACAACTAATCAAATTGTTCATGCATATTTATTTTATAGTGTTGGGATATCTCTCCTACATGGAATTGAAGAAGGAGTTCCTAAATAATACATTTAATGTTAAAAATGTAATTACTTTATAGGTGGTTACAATAACAATAATAATAATAATAATAATAATAATAATAATTTTTATTATTATGCCACGGTAGTAACAACACAGAACGGAAAAGAACAGGCGCAGAGGCAGAGAGAGTGGGAGCCGAGAGACAAAAGAAGAGAAAAAGTGGAGCAGCAGTCCGGGTTTTTGCTCTAATTGATGACCAAACGAGCTTTGATCGGAATAAAATTTTAGTATGTTGTTTCTGACATCCTCTTCTTCATATCCAATGGTGGGATTGTTGTTTTGACCTCTCGATGTCGGTAAAACCGCCTCTATTTCTCTGTTGTGTTTTTGTGTGATTTTCTCACTTTTGAGTGAAGATTATTGTTCTTAGGTGTTCCAAGTTGTTGCTTGATGATTGTGTGTACCTCTAGTTGATTTAGAGAGGATTCTTGGTTGTACCCACTGATTTTCTTGGTGATTAGTGGAAGGTTTCATGATTTTTTCCCCGATTTGGGGGTTCCACGTTAAATCTTGGTGTTTGTTTATCGCTTGATTGATTGCTTGTTGTTGTGTTTGCTATTCTTGATCAGTCATATGATTTTGCCCATTTTGACAACACAAAGACGGTGAAATTATTAATTGCTTTCGCTAGAAAATTGAGGTGATTTTCCCAACAATTGGTATCAGAGCTTGAGTTGATGCTTTTGGGTGATTTTCTTCTGTTGTTAAAATAGAGGATAAAGTTGTTCTTGGGGGAATGATTAAATTGAACTCCTCTAATTATCAATGTTGGAAACTCAGGATGGAGGATATTTTATATATTAAGGATTTGCATGAACCGATCTTGAATAAGGAGATGCCAAGCGGTAAACAAGAAGGAACTTGGAAATTGCTTAATCGAAAAACTGTGGGATTGTGTTTCAGCATGTTGCTAATGATACCAACACCTATGAAATGTGGGAGAAACTCAAATGCATGTATAAGTGAAACTTGATTACAGGGATGGGCATAGTGTGGTAGAGCATTTGAATGATTTTCAAGGGTTGATTAATGTAGAAATGTGTGAAACCTTTCCCTTGATCATTTACGTAATCTCAACAAGTATATATACAGCAAGTACGGGCTACGTCTAATGCTAATGGGCCTGGGCCCGTTACAACACAAGTTACAAAAATATACATATGCTAATAATTAACTAGTTGTCTTCTATGAAATTGGTTTTAGATGATGAATTGTAGGCGTTGTTGCTCCTCGGCTCGTTGCCAAAAAGCTGGGAGACCTTGGTGGTGTCGCTTAGCAATTTTGCTCCAGAGGGTAAGCTCACAATGGATGTTGTGAAGTCGAGTCTGCTGAACGAAGAAGTTGGGAGAAGAGATCTAGGTTCCTCTAGCTACTTAGATCAGGCTCGATCAGGTTGCTGAGGTAGAGGGTCGTGGAAGACACAGACATAGAGACTTTGAATCCAGGGGAGATCTAAAACAAGAAGCGAAGTGAAATGCTTCTATTGTGAATTTGTGATAAACCGAGTCATAAGATATCTCAGTGCAAGAAGATGAAGCGAGATAAAGCCCAGCAGAAAGAGGAAAATGGTCAGACTTCTGGGAAGAAAAAGGAGAAAGACACAGAAGCCATTGCAAATGTAGATGATTTATTCTTTGTGTGCGATGACATTAACTTTGATGTTCCTTTTCAGGATTGCACCTGGATTATTGATTTAGGTGCCTCATGTCATCCCACGCCTCATCAGAAGTTCTTTTCATCTTACACTAGCGATGATTTTGGCTCTGTAAAGATGGGAAAGGGTGACAAATCATCTAAGATTATTGGGATGAACACTGTTTTTTTGAAGACTAACACTAGTTGCAGGTTGAGCCTCAAAGATGCCAGACATGTTCCAGAGTTTCAGTTCAACCTCATTTCAGCTGGAGGACTTGATGAGGATGGTTATGCTAGCCGCCTTGGTGAAGGAAAGTGGAAGCTCACCAAAGGTTCTTTGATCGTAGCCCGAGGTAAGAAAGAGAACATGATTTACGTGATGCAAGCAAAGATGTGCAGAGGAGATCGGAATATTGTTCCCTCCACGGAGGCATCGACCAAGAGGCTGGGTCACATGCTTAAGAGTTGTCAGATCGAGTATCCTCCCTGAAGGTGATATTCCTTTTCCTACCATTCAATCAGATCATGGGGGAGAAGATGGAGAACAATGTTGTGGTGATTATCTTGCTCGTGATGGTGATGTACTTGTATTCATTTATTTTAGAGTTGGAGTGGAATTAAAAAATAAAATTATATTTTAAAAAACGGAATCAAAAGTGTTATGAAAGAAAATTTGACATGACTATATTATTTTATCAAATAAGTAATGAAAATAGATAAAGAAAATGAATCAAATTTGACCATGTGAATAATAAACAGAAAACTTAAATTGGAACGGAGGGAGTACTAATTTAGAAAATTTTCAAATGAATGTGTAATAGTTTAGTTATTTAATTGAACGTATAAAAGTATTTCATTGATTTTGACCTTGTAATTAAGTATGTTTTGAATAAAAATAATAAATAAATCATGTACGAAGTACTAGTATTTAATAATATAAAATATGAACAAATAAACCAAACGAATTTTAAAGGGACGTGAAAGATTCATAAATTTTAAAGGGATCATAAGGTATAATCCACTTACTAAAAAGATTTATAAATTTTCCCGTTACATTTTTTAACATTTAAGATGTCAAAACATTTATTTATCCTCTACTTACTTTATTTATTACACATCACCTAAATCATTTAATGCGCAGTATATACTACCCAATTTGTTAAGGATATTTTAGTAAACTTTCATTTTTTATAACTCTTCTTAAAAATTAGAAAAATTTAATTTGGGAAAATCTATGGCGAACGGAGGGAGTATTTAAACTAGGCGAGAACCATTTGAAAAAATAATAATTTTAGAAGGATGATTTGATTAAAAATATTTTAATAGGAGCAAAATCAGAATTCTCTAATAAGATATTAAAGCCACAATTTGATTATGTATTAAACAATATAATTTCATTTTTTTCTTAAAAACAAATAACATTATTTTCTTTAAAAAAAATATGCATTTGCATGTATTCATAGACAAGAGTAATTAATTATATATATCATCGTATATAATTGAGTGCTCTGGTATATGAATATATGCAAAGACCTAAATTCTTTGCACTCGTATATTTCATCGACTTGGCGATCTAAATCTGGTGCAAGGTGTTGATTAAGAAGATGAATGGGGCTATAATTACGGTGTGGGAGTGGTAGGAGAAAATTAATTACCGTAATTAATATGGATCATCAAATTTAAAAGATCAGCTTTATAATTAATTCCCACTGCTTTTACTTTTTCTAGTTAGGGCTTATAATTAGGGATGGCAACGGGTCGGGTTCGGGTTGGATAGTACTATACCCAAACCCGACCCGACTTTAAAAACTGAAATCCAAACCCGACCCGAAACCCGACTTTTTAAGCCAAAACCCGAACCCGAACCCGACCCGAACCCGATATTCCAACTAGAAACCCGAACCCGACTTTTAACTAATAATCAATTTGGCGTACCCTAATAATTTAAAAAAATTACATCTAATTTTTTTTGTGTCTCATTTTTTTATTAAGAAATTATAAAAATGATTATAAAAGGCATACTTGATATAGTAGCACTTTGTCAAGAGATTATACGGAGTGCTCATTATATCCATAGATAAGCTTTTATGTTATAAAATATTCGGGTTTGAGTCAGGTCGGGTGCGGGTTCGGGTCGGGTCGGGTAAAATAATAAACCCACACCCGACCCGACTCGATGTCGGTTTCGGGTAAAAAATTTCGGGTCGGGTTCAGATTATTTTATTCTCGGTTCGGGTTCGGATATTTTAGTAGTCGGTCGGGTCGGTTAAGCTCGGGTTCGGGTTGAATTGCCATCCCTACTTATAATCATAAAAATGGCAAATCTTTTTCTAGCTAGGAACAATTGTTGTTTAGGACTGAAAAAAAATTCGATGTTGAGAGAAACTAGAAGAAACTTAAAAAACTAGAAAAAATTGGAAGAAGCTGGAAAACATTTCAAAAAATCATTTATGTATATTTACATAGTATTCTTAATACTTCCTCCGTCCCTAAATAAATTTCCCTTTTTGACTTTTTGAAGATTAAAGGTAGGAATATTTTTGTGTTGATTTTCCAAAAATACCCTTGATGTGATGTGTAAAAGTAAGATGTGATATATAAATTATTAGTAAAAAGGTATGATGTGATAGGTAGAGTATGAAAAAGTAAGGGGTAAAAGGGATTTTTAAGGGAAAAGAAAAGTTTATTTGGGGGCAAAGAAAAAACGAAAAGAGAAGTTTATTTGGGAACGGAGAAAGTATAATTGTTATAGTTATTATTATTGTTGTTGTTATTAATTATTAATTATCATTCTTATTATTATTTATTATTATAATATTGATAATAGGCAAAAAAGTGAATAAAATTTGCCTACGTGAACAATATAATGTCATTTAATTAAGGACACAGATGGTAGTATAATTTTTATTTTTAAATTTAAAATATTGATACTTTTCCAGGGTCAATTTAGATTAACGAAATATCCATAATGTTTATAACATAGTTTAGTGTCATGTAAATTAAAAAAGAACAATTTTTCCATTTAAATTTTACTGCATATTATTTAAAACAATTGAATCATACGAACCATAAAAAAAATATACATGCCATAATATATAATCTCATGCTCTAGTTTACGAATTTATGCAGAAACCTAATTTATTCTTTATGTATTTCAACTAATTGGCCACATTACAAAATAAGAAGTTGGGTGATCTAGAGCTTGTGCAAAGTGTGGATTGAGAAGAAGAAGGATAATGTTGTAATTACGGTGTGCTTGTGGATCATATGTAAGTCTTAATTAATTTTCACTGCTATTTTGAGAATCTTTATATATAAAATTTGAGAGTTGAGCTTCTATGATTGTGACATGTGGAACGCTTACTAGCCAACTTTTTTGACATGTCAGCATGTCATGTCAGCAAGTAATATTTAATGAATTAGTTAACAAAAACACTTATTTTATGGAAATTGAATTTCGTATTTGTTAAACATACATTTCTCAGCATAATCGCGTTTAAAAACTTTTATATTCTACTTCATTATTGGAAAATATTAAAATTTAATAATATATTTTGATACGGAGTATTTAAACAAGGAACTCATATTAAAAAAAATCAAAACAAACAAATTTATTCCAAGAAGGGATAAATTAGTAAGTAAGACTAAAGTAAATCTTTATCTTTATATATAAAATTTGAGAGCTGGGCTTCTCGAATTGTGACATGTGGCACGCTTACTAGACAACTTTTTTGACATGTCAGCATGCCATGTCAGCATGTAATATTTAAAGAATTAGTTAACAAAAACACTATTTTTATGAAAATTTAATTTCGTATTTGTTAAACACAGATTTCTCAGCACAATCGTGTTTCAAAACTTTTATATTTTATTTCATTATTCGAAAATATTTAAATTAAATAATATGTTTTGATATACGGAGTATTTAAACAAGGAACTCATATTAAAAAAATCAAAACAAACAAATTTATTCCAACAAGGGATAGATTAGTAGGACTAAAGTAAATCTTTATATATAAAATTTGAGAGTTGGGCTTCTAGGATTGTGAAATGTGGCACGCTTATTAGACAACTTTTTTAAAATGTCAGCATGCCATGTCAGCAAGTAATATTTAAAGAATTAGTTAACAAAAACACTGTTTTTATAGAAATTGAATTTCGTATTTGTTAAACACAGATTTCTCTGATTCACAGCAATTCGACATTTGACATGTTTATTTGGCAAAACTTTAACATGTCAATGCCACATAATAACTGAGTAAAATTTAAAGAATGTTATATACAGAATGAGAAATTGATGCCGATTAAATTGATGACCTTTAAGATATTAATTAATAAACAGGTTTAAATAATTTTCATATACGTGTTTATACCACGAAGGTTAAAAGGCAAAAAAATTATATATGATCCCCAATGTAATGTTTAGTACATAGCACATGGCTTATTTTTATTAAAAAGATAACAAATGATAAAAAGTATTCATGCACACCTCAAATTTTAACATCTTTGAGGTTAACATTATTTTTCAAATACTTCTACACTATTGGAAAACCTACTAGCAACTTGAATTCACCAAAAAATAAATGACCATAATTATCATGTAAAAAAAATACTCTGATGTTTATTTGAAACCAAAAAATATATCATACCCAAACACTATTTTCTTTAAAAATAAAATTGAATAATATAAATTTGATATTTAAAAATCTTTTTGAAAATAGAAATGTATTCTATGTATATTAAAATGCAACAAAAATATGAATGGAAAATTAATGCATTTTTTTAGTATAACACATACCTTATTTATATTAAAAACTAAAAAACCAAATAATAATTTGAATTTTCCAAAAATTAAAAAAATAACTAAATAAATTAATGAAAAAATTTAAAAAAAAACATGTGGTTGAAATTTATTTAAAAAAAGAAATGATACTCAAATTCTTTTCCTTAACAAAAAGAAAATGGTAAAATTTTAAATTTAGTTTTAATTTTTTTTAAATAATAATAAGAACAATGAACATATCTTTTGTATACCCTGAAGTCTTTCAGAAAATTTGGTATTAATTTTTTTTTGTGTTGTACACAATCAATCCCTCAAATATTATATTTTCCAATTTGGTTTTTTTCTATGATATTAGAAATCATGCGAGAAGTATATTTTCTTTAATCTTGAATACATTAAATTTTATTTAGAATCGACAAAAAATTTTGTTCGACCCCGTGCGAGGCACGGGTTCAAATACTAGTAAAAATATGTATGAAACTTTTATTTTGAAGATAAATGATACTCCGTATGTTTTACTTTTATTTGAGGGGATTTTTTTAGAACACCGATTTAAGACTCGGTTTGATGAGAAAGATTAGTTCTATTGCAACCCATTTCAGAACAAGATATCAGCATCTATCCACTTAGATTACAATTTTCATTTCTGACCTTAACAAAAGAATTTTAGCAAAAAGTACTCTTTCTCTTCTAAATAAAATCACTTGTTTCAATTTGTAATGTTTGACTGAATTTATTTTTAATTCATTTTATTTGAGAGTTGGGGTGAAATTAAAAACAAAAATTATATTTTAAAAAACGACATCAAAAGTTCTACGAAACGAAATGCGAAATAACTATATTATTTTATCAAATAAGTAACAGATATAAATAAAGAAAGTGAATAAAATTTGACCTTATGAATAGTAAACAAACAACTTGAATTTAGACGGAGGAAGTATTAATTTAGTTCAAATAATTAAGAAGAAGAATTGGGTTTATAATAAGGGGGTCTTCTATATATAGGCTCCGTTCCGTTCAACTTATTCTTTCTGATCTGATCTGATTTTAATAAGTTCTGATCTGATCTGATTGGATCTGATCTGATCTGATTGGATCTGATCTGATCTGATCAGGTTGGATCTGATCTGATCTGATCTGGTCTGATCTGATTGGACCTGATCTGATCTGATTTGACCTGATTGAATCTGATCTGATCTGATCTGATTAATCATGATTTGATTTATAATTTAAATCAATATTTTGATTTGACTTTATAATAACGTTTGAAAATTGTAATGATAATTCATATTATAATATAATCAATATTTTTTATTTTGTAATTACTTTTTAATAAAATAAAATTAGTTAATTCATATATTAGAATAATCATTCATCTTATAATGTAATAATATTATTTATTTTATGATTATTTTTTGTAAAATTAGAATATTAATTTAATATTTTAATAATTACTTCATATATACATTAGAATAAATATTTAATTTATATATACATTAAAAATTAATTAAATTTAGATAATCAATATATAGAAGAATAGTATTTTTATTAAAATATCTTATCCTCATAAAAGATCAAAACTTTAGAAACTCAAATTACAAGTAGCAATAAAAATGTATTTTAAAAGTTAGATTAACATTGTCAATGTATTTTAAAAATAATTTTTCCGACGTCTAATAATTAAAGATTACTTTCTCAGTTTTGTATTTAACTTGTTTATAAAGTTTATTCTTTTTCTTTTTTAAGAATAATAATAATAATACTGATAATAATAATAACAACAACAATAACAACAACAACAACAACAACAACAACAATAATAATAATAATAATAATAATAATAGTAGTAATAGTAATAATAATAATAATAATAATAATAATAATAATAATTCTTAATGGGATCTAATCTGACTTGATCTGGTCTGATCTGATTCGATCTGATCTGATCTGATTCGATCTGATTCGATCTGGTCTGATCTTGTCGGATTTTAATAAGATTAAGAAAAAATAAGAAAAAATAAGTTGAACGAAACGGAGCCTTAGTCTTCTTTCATCAAATATTACTATCAAATATTACGTATGTGGTCCTTTCATTGGTACCTTTTCATATTTAGTCTTTTTTGATTTTCTGTGATGTTCGTGTTAAATTGACCGCTAAAAATGTAATTTTAAAACGATCAAATATTCTTCTTGTGATAGCTAATGCAAGCGTTCGATACTGATTTGTCCTTCGTCAACTGAAGTGAAGTTTGAAACCTTCAGAGTTTGATATTAGAATCATGCGCTAGGAGAATCATTTAAGACCAAACATGTGCCATATATTCAATCACAAAATTGTCAAAGACCTAAAATCTAACAAACCAAGGAAGTTTGACCTTGGTTACATATAGAAATATAGTCTACAAGTGTATGTACGACCTTGTTTGGTATCAGCGTTAGAAGTTAGCGTTTTGAAAAAAATATCTCACGTTAGCCTTTAGCGTTAGCATTTTCAGAATTAATCTGCACCATCAAAATTTTTCCAAAACGCTAACGCTAATTGAAAACATTGTTTCCAAAACAGGGCTTACGTAAAACTCGAAAAGATAGAAGTGAAAGAATCAAATTGGACAGAAGAAACAATGTATAAATTTTTTTTTAAAAAAATGTCATAGTACGTTCAACCGAGATAAATATTTATCTTCATTGAATGTTGCAGTGGATTTAGTGCGAATTGTGCAAAAAGAATAGTTAAACCAATTTGGGTGAATGTTATCTACATTTTCTTTCTTCCTGCACAAAGATCTTAAACGATAAATAAAATCATTCAATTTCGTTAAGCAAGAAGAAAGAAAATGTAAATCCCATAACAATATGATTATATTGAGTTAGACAGTCATCCGCTTCTACAAGGGGGTCAAGAAGAAGAAAGAATTTGGTTAATAATTACGGTGTGGGGGAGAATGTGGTTTAGATTTAATTATACTCACAATACTAGTTTTTTTTACGAGTAATGCTACTTTGATCCCAAAAATATAAACCCTTTTAGTTATACTCTTACAAACCCTAAAGACATTCACAAATGCGGATCGGAACAGTGTCGGATGTCCGTTAATGTCTGTAAAATTTGTAAAGGAAAGAGTTACAAGTTTTTAATATTGAGTTTGGGTATTTATTTTTTAAGGAAAGCACCTCGGGGATTTTCTTTTGTTTCCCACAAATTCCATGTGGAGATTTTCTCTAATTTTATGTATTTATTACCGTTGAAATGACCCATGCCAGAAGGGTTGCTTTTCCCTAATTTTATCTATTTATTTGTTTAAAAAAATGATTAATCTTCTATATCATAATAAATAATTAAAAATAATGTATTTTTAAATAAAATCATAAAGCATAAATCATTTAAGAGAAGTTGTCTGGTAATTAAATCAAATTATAAAATTAATATACTCGAACTACCTCAAAAGAATACCAAATTATATCTAGTATTTTTTTCTCCATTTCAATACTATTATAGTCAAGTCATTTCTTGTTTAATAGAATTTTATTCTAACTTTTTAAATATAATTATTGCTTTTAATGTTACATCAATATTTAAATAAATAGAATGAAAACTAACTTATTTAATTTAAACGTATCAAAAAGAAAAAACTTGAGATTTTACTTCGTTCGGCGTAAAGTTTAATTCATTTATGGACGGAGTGAGTATAAAAATTAGTGTTCACAAAAAAATTCTAAACCATTGTACTACAAGTTATCTGCATCAGCTTTCTCTCACGAAAATCTAGAAATTGTACACTTTGATCAAATTATACGATTTGATTTCGGTGAGAGGATGATGATGCAGATCCTTTGACAGGATTTAAGCCTCAACCGCACTAGGCATTGATCTTGTGCTTTCGCAATCTGATAATCATAAAGAAGAATTTGGATTTGATTACGGTTTGGGAGGGAAAAGTTAATATGGATCCATTTGTGGAAAAAAAATCATTATTTTTCACTACTTATAAAGTTCTATTCCATAAGAGTTTATTGTCTTCAAATTATTTTTATTATTTATTATTTTTTCATATTTGAATCAGATTAAATCAGATAAAAAATAACTATATATAATTACAATCAGATCAAATCAAATTAAATTAAAACTTATTTCAATCACATCAGATGAAGAGAACAAATCTTGAGTAATACTCTCTCCGTCCTAAAATGATCTTCGATCACTATTATTGATTTAAAAGAGAATAGATTGAAATTGTTTCGATTTAAAAAATACGAGTAAGAAATTGTATCTAGTGAAATAAAAATAGTTCAGATCTTACCATGAGTGAGTGACCAAGAGGAAGCAAAGGCCCCTTGCATTAAAACCAGAAATTGACATGGAATTTATAAATATTACTCGTAGAAGATAGAAGAAAGTGCTATTATGATACACATCAAGTATCACTTCCATTTAAACAAAACAAAAAAGAATTGTCTGGCAAGAAAAGAAAGAGTTCTTTAGATTTCTAGATCTAAACTGTCAACCAAAAAATAAAACCTCTCAAAGCCTTCAACTCCCCATTTTATTGCATAGTCCGCAAAAGGATGAAAAAAATTACCAATCCCTACTTACTGCATCCAGAGAACCGATAACTTTCATCGCTATGGCTTGGTGATTAAAACCTCGTATTCATTTTTTTTTTGTCTTCTTACCGAGTCGGCTGCTGGTTGTAATGGTTCTTCTCCTTCTTCTTAGCTGCAGCAAGCTTTGCATTCCTGGCGGCAGCCTCCATGGCAGCAGCTTTTGCAGCGGCATCTGTGGCGTTCGACTTCTTCTTCTTTGTAGAAGCAACCTTCTTCAGTCTCTCCAAATTTACAACTGATGATGATGCTGATGATGATTCTTCGGCTGGCTGCTCGGTCCCACCTCCATTGATCACCTCTGAGTCCAAGCTTTTGTCTGGTTGCTTCTGTTCCTGTGATTCCTTTGCTGATTTATCCTTCTTTTTCTTCTTCTTTGCAGCCTTAGATTCTCCGGGTCCGCCATTCTTCTTTTCCGACTCCTCTTCTTGCTGTTGCGCCTCTATCTTCTCCTGTGCAGCATCTGAAATTTCAAAACATAATTCTAGATTGAATAGATCAAAGTATAAACCAGAATATGAGAATATAAAGTTGAACAAGACCCTGTCCAATTAAGTCTTTGGAGAGAAACAGATACTATCACCATAATACAACAATAACAACAAACAAACCCAATATTTGATGACAGGGTTACTACTTTGGGTAAGCATTCAATTCCCCAGACTTATCGTGACGATTCATGACATATGCCATGCTTGCAATAAAAATTCCTGAAATGTTAAATTCGTGAAGTGGAACTTGGAAGCATTACTATACCTGGGCAAATTTGCATCATCCTGACATGCTTTTAGTATATTCTGAGCATTCAGTTCTCAGTAATTCCATCCGATTCCAAATAAATCCAACAAAAAACTTAAGGGAAGGTTCGGATCGAGGGGGGAATGGCTTTGGAGAGTTCAGCCTATTAATTATTATTGGTACTTGGTAGAAATAAATTAATGATGATTGAAAGTTTATGTGAGCACCTATTATGGAATTTCTTCAATTTTCATAAAATTTCATGTGAAATAAACCTCCAATCATTACCCTCCATAACCCTCCATCCAAACACATCCAGAGGGGATTCAAACAAAGGAAATCAAGTTCAAAGTATTTATGTAATACCAGATGTTTCCCCTGCAACCTTGTCACCCTGTGCAACACCAAAATCAGCCAAAAGAGCTTCCAGTTCGGCAAGTTCCTTCTTCCGTATCTCCTTCTTTGAAAGCTGTCGCTCTGCTTCCTTGGGTGCTTGTGAAGTCACTGCAGCCTTGCTCTGGATAGGCTCAGAATGCTGAGAGACATCAGCTTTGTGTTCATGTTCATGTTCATGCTCATCCTCACCATCATCATCAACTTCACCAAGTAGATCTTCATCACTCTCACTTTCCTGCAGTAATTGAATTGAAAAATACTAAACTATACAGAGAAGGAGATCGTACTACTGTCCAGGTCAGGAACAGCTTAAAAGCTACTCCGTAAAAAACAACTTATAGTATCCTTGCACCACAAACATCAGTGCAATCACATGCAATGCGTGTCAAATGCTTAAGAAATACATAGTACCTCAAATGCATGCACCCTTGTCATGGATTCGCACAAACCTCTCTCGAAGACTTGACACCGGAAAAAGAACTTTTAAAAATACAAGCTGTTCTACATTAACTATTTTATAAAATAAGAACATTTTGTATTGGGTTGTTCACAGAATTTAAAAAAAAGGATCAAAATATATCCTGCTAAAGAATATTTTGCATCTGAAAAGTTATGAGATATCTTGAGCAAATGTCTCCAATGAAATATTGCTTCACATACAACATTTCCAATGGAATGCCAGTACATCATTTTTTACAAAACATCTTATTTGATTCTATTCCTAAATTAATCTCATTAACTTGCAAGCACATTCATAATGACCTAACCCAAAGAGCTAATTGGGCCAAAATGACATGGATTAATGTCATTATCTAAGTTCAAGACACACAGAAAAGCCCAATGATTGTTCACCCAAACCATGAAGGCCGACTGGAGATCAAAGGTTACAAGTCAAAAAGTAACTCCGCATGGAGCCACAAGGGCCGGCAAGATGTTCACATACAGGTTCTCAAGATGTTGCCCCTAATTCAATCATCATTCGAACTCAACTACTTTTATCAAAAAACTTAAACAAACACTGCCTTATTGAGAATTATTAAAAGCTTTAGATGACATGTAACTTATGCTCAAAGTGTAAAATATGCAATACTGTTGGTAATGAATCAGATATAACTCCGTGATTCAACTAGTATGGGCTAATGTCAAAATTTTGCATCCTTACAAATCACAATGTTATGAAGCATAAAAGATTAGCATGCACTGAGGGGGCAAATCAGATATCTTCTATACATACATATAGAGAAGAGATGCTTAAAACCAGATGAGAAAAATATTTGTTGGTACCTCCACAGGTTCAGGTTTCTTTGCATTAGGTTGGTTAAGGCCCCACAAAGATTGAGGAGGGGCAGTGGTAGCATAGTAATCATCATCATCTTCATCTTCAACATCAGCCCACGATTTCACCTTCAATGGAGCTGGAGACCAGATCACAGGAGGCTCCTTGACAACCTCGACCGTATGCTTCTTCTTGGAAGATCCCTTCTCTTTATCAGACTTCTTCTTCTTCTTCAAACTATCAAGCGCAGCAAAAACATTGGAATTGCTCATCACAAACGACCCCTCCTCCTTCTTGATCTTACCTCCCACCATATCCTATGAAAATTCTCAGAACTCGCGCTCGCTCAAAAAACACAAGCTAAAAAAGCACGATGAAATTGCAGATTCTGAAATCGCAGTCCGCACTTTCAGATTCAACAACACAAGCAGTAACCGATATAAACAATATCAAACACAAAAAATATATATATCAAACTTTCGTCAAAATCCAACACAGATAATCGGAGAGGAATAAGATTTCTTCCTTTTTATGTTTCAAAACGATCACTGGACCACTGAAATTCTATCTATGTAGCTTAAGATTCGGCAATACAAATTTGTTTTCTCCACTTTTTTTATAAGCTCTACGCGTTCCTGATAAGATCTGTAGATTTATCGTTCGGATGAGAGAAAGAAGACTAGTAAAAGCCGCATCCGATTGCAGGAACACGAGATCGCATATGAAGATGAAGATTTCGAGCGATAAAGGGAAGATATATGGATGTGAATGGAGAGGGATTGATAGACTGGTGGGGTTAGGGTTTCGATGGATGCAGAAGTGAAGATTGCGGAAGAAGAAGACGAAGAAGATGAAGTTTATATAAGGACTATCCGCTAAATACTACTCATATGTGGGTAGAATTTGGAAATTGCTATGGTTTTCTATTTCTTTTTTTGAAAATATTGACCTCAACAATCTCACATAAATAGTTTCTAAATTCTTAAATGAAACGAATATTCATATCTAAAATAAAAAAATTTATCATATAAATATGAAATTACTATAAAATATAAATTTGTTACTAATTTGTTAACTTGTATAAAATAGTTCAAGATTACTACATTTTCGTGATTCATTTCTAATGTTGATAACTCAAAATTTTATTATGATTAAAAATACTCCGTATTGGTGTGTTGTTACTTTTCGTTAAACATAGATTACAGGACAAAAATTTTTAAAAGTTACTCTATATTTTATTTATTACTCTTAAATTGTTAAAACATACACTGTAATGAAAGACTCACTAATAAAATCATACAAAAATTGAAATTTATTTTAATTTGTTTAAAAAAATATTTAATATTTTGTCATGTAACTCAAAAAGATTCAATTACAAAATAAAAAGATTTTTTTTAGAGAAGGAGTGATTATCACTCAAATGAGCAACACAATTTGGCGAAACATGAACCTAACAATGGGATTGAACATCAGCACATCTAGCCAAAGTGTGAGCTACCTTTTAATTCTCTACATATAATTCTCTACATATTCGCTAGAACTCTTTGAAGCTAAAACTTCCACCAAAGTAACTTTTGAACCACAATTTTTAGAATTGGATTGGTGACCGAATCGATCGAGCTACTAGTTCACTGGTCGAACCAGTGCTTTAAACATATTTAAAAGTTATATATATATATATATATATATATATATATATATATATATGTATGTATGTATGTATATATGTATGTATGTATGTGTGTGTGTGTGTGTGTGTGTGTGTGTGTATATATATATATGTTCAGGATTAGATTGTGAGATCTAAGGGTCAGGATTGCATCAAAATTAGATGCACCAAAATGGTTTGAAAATGCATCACGTCGAAATGCACCAAAATCTTTTGAAAATGCACTATCTCCAATGACTAGATTTTATTCTCATTTCTCTTCACAAGGTGCATTCTCACGGGAACCGGCCCCTATATATATATATATATATATATATATATATATATATATATATATATATATATATATATATATATATATATATATATATATATATATATATATATATATATATATATATATATATATATATATATATATATATATATATATATATATATATATATATATATATATATATATATATATATCTGTGTGTGTGTATTAATGTATGTATGTATGTATATAAAATTATATTAATTTAATTGAGTTATGTTGCTAAATTAAAAAAATAAAATTTACATATTTAAAAGAAATATTAAAATTTTTATAAAAGAAGAGGTGATTTTATTTTTTTTTAAATAAGTTGATTAATATAAAAAACACTTAAATTGTTATGTACAAATGTCTTTTGATGTTCTCCATGTCTAAGTTAGACCTTTGATTTTCCCCTTTGTAAGCCTATATATAGAGACTCCATATAATGAAATGATCTATCCATCTCTTTAGTCTCTCATTGCATTTCTTCTCCTTTGATTATCCATTGCACTTTGTCCTTGCATTTGTGTTATCAAGGTATATCTCCATTGCACTTTGTTCTATCATTTTGTTCATAACAATATTCGTATAATCTTTATTTCTAACACGTTATCAGCACGATACTCTAAAATTCTAATTTTCTAGAAATTACTCCTCTTCATATTTTGTCCTTGTTCATATTCATGTTATAGATATATACATATACATATACACTAATTTACTTTAGTTTTTAAGTGTACGTGTAGATATATTGAATCTAAAACTCCTAAATATATTGGAGAATTGGCATGTGAAGCCTACATAATGTGTTAAAATTGATGGTTATATGATAAAACTCAACCTGAAGCTTGAGTACATATTATGTCAGGAAAAATATCATTCCTTCAGTTTTTTTTTTGTCTTTTTACTAGTGAACTTGAAGTTCATATCTTGATTTCATATGCTCGAAGCATTAATAGTGAAACTCAAACCTGAAGATTTGAGTATGCCACATGAAAATAAATAAATAAATATATAAATATATATATATATATAATAATAATAATAATGTTAATATTATAGACTTATTATTTGTGATTATGTAATGTGCTCTACTTTATCATTATGTCTATAGTTTTACTCTAATTGTAACCTCCGCTATAATAATAATAATAATAATAATAATAATAATAATAATAATAATAATAATAATAATAATAATAATAATAATAATAATAATAATAATAATGCATAATAAATAATAATAATTGAGACCCTTCAAGTACCTAAGCCGTTTTTTAATAAAAAAAACCATATTATTTAATCAATACACATTAATTTATTTATTTTTCACAATGATAAAAAAGAGTCAACATGTTCATCAAAACACAATATATGGGTATATGAGATACTACCTAAGGTCTTATAATATTCAATTACCACCTGAAGTGGCTGATTTTTAGTATAAAAATATCTCATTAAAAGAGTTGTTTTGATATTTCAAGACCTTTGTTCTAATCTATATATGATTACTCATCGATGTTCCTGAAGAATGATGTAGTTAATATATTATAATCAAAGGAGTGATTTAAATCCTTATTGTTTAAGGAATCTCTATTAATGTTTACGATACCAGTGGAAATGAATATTACATGACACTTGATCGAGATTTGTTTTCACATAAACCAGAAGTTTACTGAATCAATTTTTATTCTAAACATAACCAATTAAATTATCACGTTTTAGTTTGTGGTGTGAAGAAAAAAAAATCATTAAGAACTCAAGTGAGCACTATTTGAAGAACAAGTTTCTGTTATTATAAGGACCAGAAGATCCTATAGTCTTGTTCTCATTAGAAGATTATTATGAGATTATTACTAATGAAACTTGAGATTCATTTCATACATATTAAGAAATTGTTCAAGGATAATTGATTGGACTCATCAACTATTCGTGATCACAATTTAAATGTTATATATGATGCATCGTTATATTTGTCATATTTGTTGACAATTAACTCGTAACCCGAAGTTTATGATATTTGTCCTATGGACATAATTTGTAGGTTATGTTGAACACCATTAGTCACATAAGAGCCTGTAGCTCCAGTTAATATGCAAAATGCATTGAATTGGTGGCTATACTTTTGATTATGAGAACAAAGCATTTTATACTGGTTTTTGAATCTTCATTTATGTGGTAATTATTTGGAGCAGATGCTTAGTGGGCATAAATTAAAAGAAATTATCAAGGTACCTCAATGGTAGGTAGACACTGAGGGAAGGTTTTTGAAGGAGTTGAATGGAAGATAAATTCCATGACATATGCTAGATTATATATATTCTTCAATTAAAGAAGATGTGAACCTGAAGGTCAAGAAAGAAGATTGTACTACGATATTGCAAATAAAGTGCTCATTATGAATTTTATGTGTCAATTGTAAACACTTTGGTTAGAAGTGAATTCTAGATATTTTCTCAACCATTAAAAAATGGTCTTATTATAAGGAACCTGTAGTTCCAACATATAAGAACCTGAAGCTCTCCTTCGCATGTATTTTATATACATGTTCATTTTTATTAATCCTTCCCTATAAATAAAATGTCAAATCTTCACATTTTTGAGTTTCTTACACTTGATATCTCCTGAAGAGAAACAAGATTGTCCCTTCTCACAATATTTGATTGTTTGATTTTGTGCCTTATATGCTCTCTCCCCCACAATGCATTCAATATAATGTAGAAGACTGTGTATTGACATTGACTGTAACTCTTCATGTATTGTTAAATGTTTAGAGTTTTTGATAGGAGATTTATTAACATCAAAGTAAGTTAGTTGTCAATTTTATGATGAAATATTCCCAGTTTTAGGGGGAGACAAGAATAATGAAAGACTGGTAATACAAGAAATCATATGAAATGCATCATTGTAAATTTTCCACTCCTGAAGTGGTCAATGTAATTTTGAAGTCTGATTTGCAATGAAGAGCAAATGGATTACTCGATGCATTCACATATATGAGCAGGGTGACAAAGTTACATATACCAGCATCTTATGCATCGCTCACTTTAAGGTAGTCTCAGAAGTGACTATTGAACATTTTATGTGGGAGAATAATTGGTTTCAAAGATAAGAACCCACGAAAATGAAGATATATAGCAAAAATGCTATTAGTGAAACCACATACATGAATATGAGTGAAAACCCAGAAGAGATAACTGTCCTAGAAGAAGACTAATACTATTCTAGAAGAAAATGAAACCCTCGAAGAGGTAAATGTCCTGGAAGAGACTAATATGATTCCAGAAGAATAAGTTTCCTAAAGAAACATCAGTACCAAAAGAAAATGAGATCTCTATTAATTATGTACGAGACTATACAATATGGAACCAAAATGAAACACATGTTAATGATATTATTGCATATGCTATGGCAATGGATGTAATCAATAAAAAGAGATACATGCCTAAAACTCAAAGAAGAGTACATGTAGATAGCACATAAATGATTTGCCAAAATGGAAAAAGACCCTAAAGGTCGAATATAAGTCACTCGATAAACGGAATATTTTCGGACCTGAAGTCTGAACACCCATAGACGTCAAACCAATAGGTTTAAAATGGGTGTCTGTAATAAACAGAAATAAAATGAATGAGATTGTGCGATATGAAGTACTACTTTTTAGGCAAGGGGTTTTCCCTAATCTTAGGAGTTGATTATGAGGAAACGTATTCTCCACTAGCGGATGCAATATCCTTTTAGAATTTTAATTGGCCTCGCAATCTCAAAAGGACTTCAAATAAATGATATACATGTCGTTATAACATAATTATAAGGGATACTTGAAATCGACATCTGTGTGATGATAATCCCTGAAAGATTCAAAATGCCAAAAGAAATAAAATTAATACATCGAGATATGTGTGAAGAGATCGTGGAATGGTATTAAGTAATCTGGTCATATGTAGTACAATTGACCCAGTGAATATCTCGAAAAAAAATATACAAATTTGAAATCAACCTATGTGTTGTCATTCTAGGATTGCTCTCAATATTCTTTATTATAGCAGTTTACGTCGACGTATAAATATCATTAGATCTCCTGAAGAGATAGAGAAAACAAAAAAACTGTTGAACTCTTGAAGAGAGAATTTAAGAGGGAAGATCTTGACATGACATAAATTATACTTTGGATTGTATTTTAAACACCTATATGATGGCACATTTGTCCATAAGTTAAACTACATCCAGAAGATGTTAACACGTTGAAATATGGATAAAGCTCATCCTTTGAACATACCCATGGTTGTTCATTCATATATATATTCATAACATTCTAATCGCCTCCCAGAAGAGGGCGAAGAAGTACTTGGTCCTGCAGTACCAAATTTTAAGGGTGAAATTAGATTGGTAATGTGTTCACATATGGTGATAAGACTTTTTCTTGGAAGTCGACTGAGCGAGCACGACCAGATAACTGAGGCAGCATAACTGATCATGCAGTATCAGTTGATATAGGTCATGAAGAACATAACCAACATTATGTTGTTAGTGTATAATGAACGATGATATATCTGAGGGGGAGTGTTAAATATGGCAGATATATTACTCTTATTATTTAGAATATCTGGTTACCTTGTTTACCTAGACTTTACCTCCTCCCTGTGTATGTATAAATACCCCGACATATGATGAATAAAGTACTCAGTTCAAAATTCCTGAAACATGCAATCAGAAAGCTCGTGAGTTATTCTCAATCAAGTTACAGAGATCATTATACGGATTCAATCTAGTAGAATGTGGTATAATTGTCTTAGTGAATACCTTGTTAGAGAAGGTTACATAAATGATCCAATTTGTCTGTGTTTTCATCAAGAAATCTGAAGTTGGATTTGCTATCATAGCAGTATATGTAAATGACCTAAACCTTGTTGGAACACCAGAAGAATTATTAAAGACGGCAAACTATCTAATGAAAGAGTTTGAAATGAAAGATCTTGGGAAAACCAAGTTTTGTCTCGGCCTGCAGATCGAGCATGTATCAAATTAGATTTTTATCCATCAATCAACATATACGGAAAAGGTCCTAAAACGATTTTACATGGATAACCAACACCCATTGAAAAGTCCCATGGTTGTTTGATCATTGGATGTAAAGGACCCTTTTCGTCCTCGAGAAGATAATGAAGAACTTTTAGGTCCGGAGGTACCTTATTTAAGTGCTATAGGGGCGCTAATGTATCTTGCAAATTGTACAAGACCTGATATAGCCTTTCGGTTAATTTGTTAGCAAGATATAGCTCAGCACCAACAAGATGACATTGGAATGGTGTTAAACATATATTACGTTATCTTCGTGGAACAACCGATATGGGCCTATTTTATTCGAAAGGTTCGGAATCACTAGTTGTTGGTTACGCTAATGCTGGTTATCTTTCTGACCCACATAAGGGTAAATCGCAAAGTGGATATGTTTTTACTTGTGGTGGTGCTGCAATATCATGGAGATTAGTAAAGCAAACACTAGTTGCAACCTCGTCAAACCACTCGGAGATAATGGAGCTATATGAAGCAAGTCGAGAATGCATATGGTTAAGGTCAGTGGTTCATCACATTCGAGAAACTTATGGATTATCTTTGAATAAGGCTCCATCATTACTCTATGAAGATAATGTTGCTTGTAATGCACAAATTAAAAGTGGCTACATCAAAAGCGACAAGACAAAGCACATATCACCAAAATTCTGCTATCCGCACAAGCTTCAGAAAAGTGGAGACATTGAGGTTCGTCAGATACAGTCATGCAATAACCTTGCGGATTTGTTCACAAAGGCATTGCCAACTTCGACATTTAGGAAGATGATCAATGGTATCGGAATGCGTCAACTCAAGGATCTTTTGCCATGTCCAGGGGGGGCATTATAAGCACTGTACTCTTTTTCCTTCGTCCAAGTTTTTGTCCCATTGGGTTTTTCTTGGCAAGGTTTTAACGAGGCAGTGTCTTAAGCTCCAGTCTACCTAAATGGTGAACATCCAAAATCCAAGGGGGAGTGTTATGTACAAATGCCTTTTGATGTTCTCCATGTCTAAGTTAGACCTTTGATTTTCCCCTTTGTAAGCCTATATATAGAGGCTCTATATAATGAAATGATCTATCCATCTCTTTAGTCTCTCATTGCATTTCTTCTCCTTTGATTATCCATTGCACTTTGTCCTTGCATTTGTGTTATCAAGGTATATCTCCATTGCACTTTGTTCTATCATTTTGTTCATAACAATATTCGTATAATCTTTATTTCTAACAATGAAATATTTGCGTAATATGCATTTTGTAATAGCAGAAATTATATCAATGACTTTGAGCTTGAACTATAGCTATAACATTATATTTTTAAAAGTTTTAAGAAAATAAAAATAAATCTTTATATAATTTTTATTTTTTAATTATGAAATATTTAGAAAATTTAAACAAACATTTTACAAAAAATATTATAGCTTGGATAGTTAACCCTAAAAATGGAAATTAAAATAAATAAGAAATAAAAAAACGGAGTACATATGTTTATAAGAATTCACAGTTTATATACAAATGCATATGTCTATTAAGTTTATAACCTAGACACAAACACATACTTTTGATACACCATTGTGGCATAGATGCACGCATGAATTTCATAAACATAATGTTCAAAAATTGCCGATATAATCACAAGTCATTAATCATTATCCAATATATCAAACGAAAAATGAGGCATATCATATACGGAGTAAATATTTGCTTCACGAAGCAAATACTACAATAATTCTTATCATACAAAAAAAATGTATATGTGATCTTCACAAGTGTTCGGTCGTCATCATTCAACATAATGAAAGATGTATATAGATTATAATTACTCCATTTGTTTCCTTAGATAGACAATTACTCCAGTTTTTACTATGCCACAAAGAAGAGGAAAATCATGAGGAAGAAAACCAAGACAAAGAATATCTTAATCATGAGCCACCTATTAGAAGAGATGCTGTTGAGATACTTGAGTAAGGCCCCTTGTGCCCCTTCTACATTTGCAAGTGTGTCCTCCATGTTCTCATCAATCCTGCAATAGCCCCTCCCAAAATTGTTAATTCATATAACTTTGTTCATTCTCCTTCAAACCGTAGTACGGAGTATTACTTATTCTAATAGATGTTAGTATGTTACTCCACCCCAACCCCCCGTCCCGTAATTATCTTCTTGGATGGGAATGACACAACTTATGTGGTTGTGGTTTGTGTACAGACAAGAATGAGAATAATATGAACCACAATATCTTTTCATTAAAAAGAAAGTGGAAGAAAATTTTGGGACAGTCCAAAATAGGAAAGTGAGAAGATAATTGTGGGACAGAGGGAGTATAACTTAGACAAGAAAAGTGGACAATGCCAGAAATACTTATATTTTACATCAGACAAAAGAAAATCAGTCCCGGTTATTCACATCATATTTTACAAGCGAATAGAGCAGAACAATGCCCTTACTCCGGCCAGGTTAGATGATATCCAAGTGAAACTAAATGGAACCTAAACAGAATAGATTAGGCTAAGGTTTGAGCCGAATTTAATCTTGGTAAAAATTCATGACCAAATAAAAAAGAATTTTGACAAAATCTGAAATTATGGGGCAGCGTAGGGCACATGGGTCATTCCATGACATTGTCATGGGAAACTGACATGGGAACTGCCCCCATCTGAATTCATGCTCAAGATTAAAATTAACTAATTAAGGTATAACAAGTGTTTTTGTAAGGACTAGGCCATTGCTGATCAGAAATGTATTGCATTTTATATTTAAGTAATCCATCCACCCCGTAAAAAGAGTTACTCCATCTGTCCCAAAAACCTTTCATGTTTCGAACAATGTGCAAAACGCCATCTATTTAAAAATGGTTTTATTTACAAATTGGTATAGAAATAAAAAGTATAACTTGCATATTTAAAAAACTACATCAAAAGTTCGTAGACTCTTTTTAGGTACATTTAGTGCTTTCAAAGAGTTGTACGTTAAATTTAAAAGGAGTACATTCATCAAAGTGGACTTTTTTATGGGACGGAGGAAGTACCTTTTAGAACCGCTTACCCTGATTGTATTTACATTTATTTTTAGATTAGGGTGCACATTGATATATGGAACATCTTGAAATAGTACAAATAGTTTTATACATTAAAAAAGAAAATACAGTAGTCACTATTATTCATGCCAAAAGACAAGAACACGAGAAATATGAATTCAAACAAACTATGTATGTCCTCTCATGTTATGTGAGGGGACGATAAGGTGTAAACAAGCACAATTTTACTAACAATAACGGAGAAAGCGGAGAAGGCAAAACTGACAGGGAAGCTCTTCCTTAGTCTTTTGTATAGCATTTTAGTGTCTTGGTTTCAAATCTTGTTGTATTTTAGTTTTATTCTCTTTTCTGGTTGTTGCATGAATATGTTGGCTACATGACGCTATATTCAACCATCACATTAAGATTATAAGCTAAAAATGTCCATGTGTACCTGATTGCTATCTCCCCTTGCTCAGAAACCAATGTGGCAAGTTGATTAAAAATACTGCCCAGCTCATGTATTGTAGCCTCCACATTTTGAAGGGCTTCAGCTCTACTTTGCATGTAGCTGTCTTGCAAGGGAACCATCTGCTGTTGTTGTTGTTGCTGCTGCAGTAGTGGCTGACTTTCTCCATCATTTTGTTTCCTGCCAGCCAAATTTAGAAAACAAAAAAGTAGGCTGAGTAGTAGTTGTAATTTAATAATAGCTGGTATCATAAGTTGATGCTTTTTTCCTAAAAAAGGACAAGAAGTGTGTCATGAGAAAAACATGTCATGAGACAATATTACCCCACACCCCTCTTATTTTTGTGAAATAAAATTAAAGGTTTTGTAGAACAACAATACCAATAATGATGATGATGATGAGGAAAGCAATACTAGCCGCAACAATGTCCACTAACAATAATAAGGTTCAACTTAAAACGCATCATTTGATCATAATTGATCGAACACTAAGCTAGTAGGGCCTAGTACTATGAATCCAGGATTCACATGTCCCAATAAAACATGGAAACAAAGGTACATTATCAAGAAAATACGTACTAGCAATAACTTCTCTCAACATTATGAAATTTACTCATTTCATCATACACACACACACATATGAAATATTGCTTTGGAGTAATATTATTTCATCTTATTTTGTCAGAAAACTGAAGAGAATAAAAAAGAAGGGGAAGCAACACAGTAAAAGAACATAGAAAATGGAAAAAAGTTTAGGCCCGCCCTTAAGAAAAAAGGAAAAGCAAACATGCATACATTATGATATGTAATATTGTAAATGTTTGGAGAAAGGATTTTCCGCGGATGAATCTCTATGTGTTTGCAAAACATAAAACATGCAAGCCCAATCGCTAAAAGCTAGTCTAGTCATATGGCCATTTTAACATTTTCTCCAAGAAACTTTTATAGAATGTAACCATTGATTAACCAACTAACTGAAAAAAGAATGAAGACATGAGAGCTAAAGGTGCTACAATTAGAAAAACTCATGAAGTAATGAACATCTGTATGTGTCAAATTGTCAATTTGGTTGCAACAGCCTTGCACCATTTTTTTGAATGAGCAATACATTTTCAATAGATAGCCACTGAAATATCTTGCTTAATTGACTAAAATAACTTAAGTCTCATTGTTAATCAATCTTACTTGGGAAATAACTGTGATGAAGATGGCCCATTAGCCCACGGGGGAGGAGAAGAAGAAGTGCTAGCAGAAGATCTGGCAGCTAATGGACGCTGGCGAACAAATGGATTTGAAGTATCCTTGGCAGGGCCAGAAGTATAAAGCTGCCTTCTGTTCTCATGGACCTTCAAATTCTGTCAACCCCAAAGAAAACTTAAATATAAATTAAGCAAATGAAATCACATTAAGAAAGACTAGTTTGCATTCAGCAGTACGTAATATCAGGATAAACAAATAGCCTTATTTCGACTCGAGAATGCCATTATGAACTGTATTCACCTCTGTTCGCATTGTTAGGACATCCTTAAACTCCTTTGTCGCACTCATCAAGCGGTTCTTCAAGTCATCCACAACTGTAACTGAATGGGTAGTGGTGTCACTATTTCCACTTTCATTACGTGAATTAGATACAAGCTGAAGATCAACTACAGCAGAGTTCAGGGCAGTAATATCTTGCTTGATGACTGCAGTCAGTTCTTGAATCTCTGTAGTGGGATCATCAAAAACGGATGTTCTTTTGGCCACTGCGACAAAAAAGAGTGAGCATTATCAAATGAATTCCTTCAGCAGTCAGCACAGCAAGTCTGAACATCAAAGTTACTCCTCTAATCCTCGTAGTCTCTATGGTCTATCATACACAGAGTTTCTAAACACTGCTAACATTTTCCAATTACATGTACATACATACATACATTAATAAAGGGAAAACACACATACACACACAGGTGTGTGTATGTATGTATGTATGTATGCATGTATGTATGTATGTATGTATGTATGTATGTATATATATATATATATATAGACACACACACACATATATATATATATATATTGACACACACACATGTGCTCTGTTTTTTTGTAGGGGTGGGGGGGTTCTTCATCTTTCCATATTCTCAAATGTCATCCTCCAAATTGGACTCAATTGGAAAGGGGACGAGTGGACACTGAACAGTTCCCCCTCAAATTCTATTACGGAGTATCTTTTACAAGTGTAAATTATATTCCCTCCACCCCAACACAATCTTCCCATTTGACTTTTCTTTGTCAAAGTTTACAAATTTTAACCATAATGTGCAGAAAATGTAAATTTATTTATAACGTACACTTATTAGATTAACTTTGAAATGTACTTTATATTATCAGTTTTTATAATAATTATTTATGTAACATTACTAACGTGTATAAAGCCCGTGATCACAGTGTTGAATTAAAAACTGTGAAAAGCCAAATGAGAAGTTAAGTTTGGGATTTGGGGGTGGGGGGTATAACCCTCATTTGTAAACCAAAGAAGGATAGCATCATAATCTTTTTTTATTCCTTACCTTCTTCCCATTTACTAGTTACTACCGCTCTGTAAGACACTCTTTTCCTTACCTTTACAGGCATCCCTTCCGTGAGTTCTGTCAACCCAAACACACTGTAACGAATAATGGACAGAATCTCAATCTCTCCACTTTGACAATCTAAGAGGGAAAACAAATATATGCTCTAATTTGAAATTATAAAATATGGTCTTAGCAAAGCTTGGTAGATGAGTCTTCGAAGATAAATGTGTTCAGTGGACTTGAGAGATATCATTTTTACTTGATCATGCAAGTATACAGCCCCTTCTCCATAAGACCATAACCTAACAAAGTAATCCTAAATGAGACAGAGTTTTAATATTGCTGTTCAGTCGACTCAGGAGTTATCATTTTTACTTGATCATAACTAATAAGGGGCCCTACACAATGCATCAGGATTCTAACATGTTGTACTCCATACATGTTTGCATAAACGACAGAACAATCTAAGAAATTCATGAAGGTTGCATTCACATAAACATCAATACTATACTGTTACGCAGATCTTTAAGATGCATTACTGTAACACTTGCAGCAGCTACTCAAAATACTATAGAGCTTGGAGGCAAACATACAATTGTTGAATCAAAGTTAGGAAGGCGACGAGTTGTGCCCAAATTGAATACGTGATACGTGAAGATATAAGTCATTTCATCAAACGTCTAGCTTTTTGTTTTGAGATTGTCCTTTCTTTTACAATAGTAGTTACGGTCTTCAGCTATGTGATGAGGTAGCACCTAAGAAATCAGAATGATCCGGATGATGATAAACTTCTTTCATTTGTATTTAAAAAAAATTGTGTGCCCTTGCCACCATTCTATACAATTTTTGCTTTCCATCTTCGTTGCCTCATGTCAGTAAACTTTATCTTGAATCCCAGGTGTTACAATTACCCATTTAGAATCAAAATTCAACAGTGTACTTCGTCCAATCAGCTCAGATCACATAGCATATGAGAGAGCATTGACATAGCAAGGCAGAATACATAACACGATTGCATCTCAGCGGCATTGCATTGTGAGAAAAAAACGAATGGTTTATTTGTCCAATTTACAAGCAAGAAATTTGCAATCTGATCACTTACATTTAGCAAGCTTGGAGAGCTTCTGAGACGTCTGGTGAATCCCCAGCCCGATTTTCGACGCCCTTCTATTGAACTCAGACTGGATGGCGACCATGGACCTCTGATCCGATCTACTGCTGCTTGCACTGCTACTCGCAGCATCGTGCGCCGACGTATATGATTTCTTCAGCCGTTCCGATATGCTCTGAAACTCGTGAGTCCGATCCCGAACGGACGCACTAGAAGCTCTAGGTAGCATTGTTTCTTCAATTCCGAACCTCTAGATTACCATAAACCGCATCCAGATTTCCAACACATACACGGCAAAGCCTCGGAATCGGGGATCGATGCCGGATATTGAGGATACAGCCGGGAAGGAGCGGATCTCTGGTTGCTGGTTCCGAATGCAGATTGCTCTCCAGATCCGCAACCGATGTGAATCTGAGAAATTGGTGGGGATGGAACGAACGATGTCGGCGAAGAGCAGAAGGCAGACGGAGACACGGACCAGAAGGAGACGGGAAATAATGAACCCAAAGGATGGATGGCTCACACATGACACATTCACTATTCTGTATATATGCACGCGTTAAGTTCATATTCTTTTTGGTTGAAATGAATTGATTTTGGAATGAATTGGAAAAAAATTTGGAAAAAATTGGAAAAAGTTAAAAAAAGTTAAAACCGGAAAAAGTTAAATTCTTTTTAAAGGAGTTAAAAAAATAAAAAATCTTAAAATAATTATATATTATTATAGAAATATATACTCTACTTTTTAAAATTATAATTCTTTTAATTTCTTTTATGCTATTATATTTTATCACGACTCGTATTTGTAATTTTTTCTTCATTCACACTCTTTCGACTTTTTAAAATCAATATTAATCATATAATTTTTTATTTTTTTAGTTTAATGACACTAATTCATGTAACAAAAATTAGAAGAAAAATGAAACAACACTTGTTACTAATTTTAATTGAGAGAAAAACTAGTAAATGAACGCATATCCAGGATACAACTTTAAATCATAATTTATATATCAACATAATTACAAAATGATCTGAAACAAAGAATATTAATTTTGCATTAGAAATTCTTGATTTAACATGATTTATATTGTTCTATTTAATTATCCAAAAAAAATAGACTTATTAATTAATAAAGTAATGAACACAATGTATATATCACTTGTAAAAATTCTAATATCAAAATAATATAGTTGTGTGTAATAATTCAAAACAATTTAGAAAAAAGGCACGATAAAAGGCGTCAACTCATTCCCATGAAAACATTCAATATTTTATTTTTCGTATGTTCCAAGAATATTAAAATAATTTTTTTACTTTTTTTATTTTATAAGAATAAAATAAAGAATTTTTATGCAAAAGAGGTAGTTTTTAATATACACCAACATATGCACGTTTAAAAAATTTAAAAAAATATTAATTTTGCATGATTATATTTTTGTGTATTAAATTGATGTAAGAACATTTATTATTTTAGATACGATTATATTATGCACATTATAAACATTATTAGTTTATGCAAATTTAAAAGTTTAATAATGCCTAATGAAAGAAAATATAATGTATAATTATTTTGATCAAAATTTTAACAAATTTTTATTTTTTAATCACAAAGGAAATTTTGAATAAATTACTTTAAGATTTTAAAAATTTATGTGACTCTATAATAGTAAGTGAACGCATATCCAGGATACAACTTTTTGATAAATTATAAAATTATCATAATTTTTTATTTTATTAATATAATAATAATGATAAAAATAATATTATTAATAATAATAAAGTAAACCTAACTATTTTTAAGTCATTATTGGAAGAAATTAGAAAAAAGTTAAAAGAAACTGGATGGGTTTGGAAAACTAGAAGAAATTAGAAGAAACTCGTAAAAATTAGAAGAAACTATAAGAAATTGAAAAAACTAGAAGGATTTGAAAGAAACTGGAAAAGGTTGGATAAAACTTGGAAGGATTTAGAAAATATTAGAAGTTAAAAGTTAACACTAAAAAAATTAGAGACTAAGTGATGGATAGCATTTACGGTTAGGGGTGGACACGGTACCGGTACGGTACCGTGACCGGAAACGGTACCGCCGGTTCCGGTACCGTTACCGTCGGCCGGGACGGTCCACCGGTTCCGGGAACCGGTACCGGTACCGCCCACTCCGATACCGGTTCCGGTGCCCACTTTCGGTACCGGCACCAGCGGTACCGGTTCCGGTTCCGGTACCGTTATTGATTTTTTTTTATTTTTATTTTTTTATTTCATTCTTTCCTTTATCAATTTCATTTTTATATTTTTTTATTTCATCCTTTCCTTTAACAATTACACATTTACAATTTTACACTTTAAAAATTTAATAAAAAAGCAAAAAAAAAAAAAAAGAAAATTAGGGGTGGCCGAAACGGTACCGGAACCGGAAACGGTACCGGCCGGTCCGGTACCGGTACCGGTACCAAGGGGTGGCGGTACCGGAACCGGCGGTACCGGAACCGTCGCGGAACCGTACCGTGTCCACCCTTATTTACGGTTGAGCATGTTTTTTTTGGCAAATTCTTTTGTTGGTCTATTGTTCATGCTTGTGTTATGGATAGGGGTGGATACGGTACCGTGACCGACAACGGTACCGCCGGTACCCGCCACCGTCACCGCCGGCCGGAACGTTCCACCGGTTCCGGGAACCGGTACCGGTACCGCCCCCCACGGTACCGGTTCCGGTACCCAATTTTCGGTACCGGCACCGGCAGTACCGGTTCCGGTACCTTTTTCTTTTTTTTTGTCCAGCCTCCACCTCCAGCGGTCCAGCATTCCAGCTCCAGCAAGGCGGCAACAATTCCTGCAAAAAAAAAGTAGTAAAACAATTGCACATTTATAAATTGCATTCCAGCTCCAGCGGTCCAAGCGTTCCAGCTTCAGCTCCAGCGTTCATTCTTTCCTTTATAAATTACATTTTTAGTTTGTTTATTTTATTCTTTCTTTTAACAATTGCACATTTATAATTTTACACTTTAAAAATTTAATAAAAAAGCAAAAAAAAATAATTTGGGGGTGGCCGGTCCGGTACCGGAACCGCCGGTCCGGGTACCGGAACCGGTACCGGCCGGTCCGGTCACGGTACCGGTACCAAGGGGTGGCGGTATCGGAACCGGCGGTTCCGGAACTGGAACCGTACCGTGTCCACCCCTAGTTATGGAGTTTATAAGTGAATTGATATCATAAAAGAATGGATCCTTGGTAACTAAAACAATATCTATTCACATGTGGACTTTAGAAATATGTAAGAATAATTTTTTCCTTTATAAATTTATATAAAAATAAAAAATGTATTGCCTAGTATACATCATAAAAACTATGCCAAAAAAATAACATTACTTAGTATACATCATATAACTATGCCATGTAAAGTTATTGAAAATTTGAAATTTAAAAAACAGCGATCTGTTGTGAGACTAAAAAGGTAATAAAATTTGACTAAATATTTATGTGAAAGTGTTCATATAAACCTGAAATGACTTTAGTTCTTGATATAAGTAATCTTTTAAATTTTGATGATATGACTTTTATTAGACTATGTTATAAAATAAATAGCATGGTTAATATGGGACCTACTCCTTAATTTATTCTCTATTGATTTTCACTTACAATGATATTTATCATTAAAAAGTTTCCATTGATACTTAATCTAGCAATATTTTTTGAAAACTATCATTTTAACATTTGATATTTTTGTGATTTCATGGTTTTTGACATTGCATCAACATCTACAAAATTTCAACGATTGAAATAAGCATTGTGTAGTGGTATGTTTGGGAACATGGATTTGGATTTCAAATACAGATTTGGATCAAATTCTATGTTTGAGAAACTTACTAATTTTGAATTTGGATTTGAATCAAATTCTTCTCATTCATAGCAAAGTTTAATTTTAAATCCATGCGTCTCCCATTGTCATTTGAAATTCAAAATTTTAAATTTGGAATTGAATTAATGAATTTAAATGAAATCCTAGTTGCCAAACACTACCTAATGTAAAAGTTTTAAGAAACAAAAAAACATAAGAGCATACAATAGGGGATTGTTAATTAAGAAACAAAAAAATTATTCATACTAATGTTAAAAAGTGTATATCTAAAATTATATTATTGATATTGATGCTTATCATAAGTCATTCAAAAGAGTCACTCTACATTTTAAAATATATATAGGGGCAAGAGAGTATTTGAAGCAATAAAGTAATGTGCTTGTTGTTGATAAGAAAAAATGTAAGAAAAGGTATAATAAGGTGAGTCACAAAAGTAAAAAATGTTGTCATAAGTATGATTCAAAACAAAAATATGGTGACACAAGAAAAAATAAAAAAGATCAAAAAATTGAAATAAATAAAGTATAAATTATTTTAATAAAATATGACAAATATAAAATATATTAATATTTATTTGAATACATTTCATTTTTCTAACATTTTTCAAACTCTTACAAATTTCTAATTTTTTCAACCAAAACAAGACACTTTAAATAGAGAAATCTTGAAGAAGTACAAATATGGAATAACTTTAAATGTTTACGGCGAATGTTTAAGAGCAGGGGAACTCCAAGGATCACACTGCAATTTGAACTTGTGCCTCCCCTGCCCCGCCTGCTCGGTCGTCTTGTCCACTTGCCCGGAACGATTTCCGAAGTTTTCTGAAACTCCGGATCGGCGAAAGAGACGGAAAGTTCAACACCCGACCCGTTTTTCCGAACCCGAATTCGGTTTGTTTCTCATGGCTTCTGATGCTCCTCGAGGTCGGATTGACCAGGTAATGCTATCTATTGTCCACGCACATGCATTCAATGGTCATCGGAATGTTCTCCACAAATCTTTGATTTCAAACCCTAAAAAGTTCCGGCATTTTCATTTCTATAGGACTATGCGGATTTCATGATTAGAGATCAGTAATCCTACTGCGAATTGTTTCTTTCATGTTCTTTGTTGTTTTTTGTTAGTTCTTTGCATCAAAGAAGAAGAGGAAATTTGAATCTCCTGTTTTGAAATCTCCAAGAGCCAATAAAGATGCTAGGATTTCGAATGAAGGGTCTCCGGGCACCAAAGGATCTCTAGAGAGTTATTTAGTCAAATCTCAGGAGGATAGGGAGTCTGGGGAATCACCTGTTAAGCGAAAGTTGACATTAGAGCCTGGTCGGGTATCCAAAGATGAAGATAAAGTGGCAGGTTCGTCAAAACAATTGCACTCTCAAGGTTCTAAAACTACCAGTGAGGGTTTTATGGCTAGAGAGCTTCCTAAAGATTCTTTGGAGTCGATGGCAGCTGCAAAGAATTTGCAATTTCAACAATTTGCTAGTGAGTTCCTTTCGATATACTGCAGGTACTTTATTCAGATGCGGAAGCGCTGAGATTAAATTTGCAATCCCATAACGAAAGTTTTTACCTTCAGCAACATCAGTGATTCATGCATTCTTTCTGTTTGATATATGTTTTGATGTTTTTTTTTTGTTTTTGCATCATACAGTGGGAAACCAAACAGTGAAAGTTCACAATTACAGCAAAATGTGCATGCTTATAAAGCACATGCTAGCCAATCTACTTGTGATATGGATATTATGACATCAAATAAAATGCCCTGTACTGCTGATGTTAGCTATTCTTCTGTTGAGGATAACGCGATTGCCTCTCATAGCAATTATCTTCAAGCTTCCCATAAAGGTGTGCCTTCTAAGTCTGCACATGCAATTCCACATTCCAGTGAGGTAGATCACATAGATGCCCAGTTCAAAAATTTGTATTTTATGTTTATAGTACCATCTTGCACATTCATTTCTGTTTTTTTTGTGTGCTATTGTAGGTGAACTTGGATAGACTTGGTGAACCTCAAATGAGCTTGAGAAGATGCAATAAGGTTCAATTTTCCAGAGCAACTGAATCTCTAACACCTGGTTTGTCCACTACGAAACACGTGGAAGGCCGCAGTCCACCGTCAGCACAGGGGACCTCGATCTTTTCCCCTGGAGAAAATTTCTGGAACGAAGCAATTGAAATTGCTGATGGGTTGTTTGCCAGAAATGAGAAAGGTACACACCGAGTTGTTGAAGAAAATGAAACTATGAATACCCAACATGAGGTACTTAGTCCCAACAATCTGCCATCCGGAGGATGCGGCATTAAATCAAACACAGTCAATGAAAGAGTTGTAGACAGAGTTTCTGGCGTGGGAATTATTTCTGCTGCTGTGCCAACAAAGAAGATTGGGAAAGAATTGGATAAAGAAGTCTCTCCGTTGCCTGTAAAGCATCTTGACTTTGCTTTGGAGGGCAACAAAATGGTCCAAACTAATAATTGCCATATTCTTAGTGGGCATCGGATTGGCCATGTTTCACCAACCAATCAACACATTCTCAGCTCCTGCAATAATGATAAAGCAAATGAACCGTTGACTGTAGAAATTGCAGGGGCCTCCAAGTATGCTGTTTCAAAAGCTAGCGTGGAGGTTTTTGTGCAAGGTAATGGTAGCCCAACTTTTAATACACCAACCGAGAGATCTGGTAATATGAGAGCCCATTCTAAATCAAGTGAGGACACCACTCCTTCA
Source organism: Cuscuta campestris (assembly GCA_900332095.2). NCBI lineage: Eukaryota > Viridiplantae > Streptophyta > Magnoliopsida > Solanales > Convolvulaceae > Cuscuta > Cuscuta campestris. Next base: position 1,088,249 of record OOIL02006555.1, read on the forward strand.
AGTTTTTCTCTGCAAAAGGATCGTTTAGACCTCAGCAATTGGCTTCCACCTGAAATATGCAGCATTTACAAGAAGAAGGGTATATCAAAATTATATCCATGGCAGGTACCGATTTTTATAGAAATGTTAGCGTCTTATATTTGTGTGGTATATTCAAGTTTGCTCCAGATAGTTTGAGGGGGCTAACACTCTATTCACATTAAAAAACATCCATTAAACCAGATTGACTCTGCTTTTCAAAAACTCCCCAACACAGAAAAATAGAAGACCATAGCAGTTCTGGCCATACCTCTTAATATTTTGATCATTTTTCATTAGTCAGATGCTCAAATTGGTTACATTAGACTCATTCTACTATTTGGATGCACGATTTAAATATAATTGGGCATCGTCTATTATTTCTCTATCATGATGTTTTTCTAAAGATGCACCATTGTCTTAGTAATTTATAATGACCAGTTTTGTTTTTTTATTCGGATGAAAGGGTGAGAGTGTTATGTTCCTGAAAGTGCAAAACACCCTCTACGGTGTTACATATGGTTATATTATAGCTACCTGCAAGGCTACATTTCTGGTGGTCTTGACAGACAATGGAGTACCGGACTCTAGCTCCCTTCTCAGTATCTGTTTGATTTTATTAGCAGTACCTGTTCATCAATTATATACACCTCCTAAATTCTGTTGAACTTCAAAAGCTTCATTTGAGCTTCCAAAGAGTATAATTGTCACTTATTCTTTTCATACGGCACTTTAATTAACCCTTCCCATTCCTTAGGTTGATTGCTTGAATGTGGATGGTGTTTTGGAAAATAAGAATCTGGTTTATTGTGCTTCTACAAGGTATATATTGCATTTTATATTTTCCTGAACTCTTATGCCATCGGTCTCATTTGTCTCTAGAATGTAGAGTTTCTAGATGCTCTACTGCCCTAACCTAGATAATGTTAAAGAAGCTACTTGCACTTAATACCAAATACCCATAGCTCTTAATTATAACATTTTTACAGGAAATTAATTTAACTGGATTTTAAGCAGCCCTTGCCACTCTGAGTTTGTCTTCCTTGGGTTTGTGCATCATTTGCTTGGAGAGAGATTGGAGATGTATAATTTGGTAGTTGATGTTAGTTTTATAACTTCCTCCCTCCGTCCCGGAGTATTCGTCCAGTTTTGACTTTTGGAACTGTTCATCTAAGCACTTTGACTCATCAAATTCTCTCAATGTGTAAGCCTAAATATAGTCATGCGTGATCTTGTTTGATTTGTCTTAACATATAGATTATTAATATATAATTTCTATAATTTTTTAATATAAAAATTACAAGATAAAATGGATTAAAGAAGTGTGTTGGATGGTGTGTAAAAATGAAAGTGGACAAATACTTTGGGACGGAGGTAGTATAACATAACCGCGAAAGACAGAAGAAAAAAAGCTCATTATGACATTACATTAATTGTCATTAATTATGAAATTTTAATCACTCCGGCTAACGGCACTCATCATTCCCTTTTATATTGGAGAGCTTCTTTGTTCTAGTTAACAAGTTCTTCCATACCTTCAAATGAGTTATTATCCTTTCTAAAATTCTAACCACAACCTCAATATCATACTCTGTATGAAAGAAGAAATTCTCTTTAAAATTGCATTGGAACATTTTGCTTGCATTTCCCAAAGTTTTCTGCTAGACTTTCCAAGAGATGGTTTTCTCTCATTCTTTTTATTCTGGAGAAGTACCTCGTTCTTTTTAACATCTTCAACTTCCCCACTAAGACTCATTTTTACTGGCCACTGTTATTAAGTTGTGTACACATCTCCTAGCATCCATATGTTTTTTAATTATTTTTTTATTTAGCTTTTCTTAATCCTCATTTCTCTCAGTGCTGGAAAAAGTTTTGTTGCTGAGATTTTAATGTTACGGAGAATCTTATCAAGAGGGAAAATGGCAATCCTTGTACTGCCATATGTATCCATTTGTGCAGAAAAGGTGCAGTTCTTTCTTATTTTTTAGTTCTCTTACATATGTTACTCGCGTTTTAACATGTGTAAATGATACGAACAGGCAGATCACCTAGATGTTCTTTTAGAACCACTTGGGAAACATGTACGCAGTTATTACGGAAATCAAGGTGGCGGAACCCTTCCAAAAGACACCTCTGTTGCTGTTTGTACAATAGAAAAAGCCAACTCCTTGATTAATAGACTTCTAGAAGAGGGTCGTCTTTCAGAGCTTGGTATTATTGTGATTGATGAACTGCATATGGTATATACTTATGTTTCTTAAATGCACTGCACACAGTTTCAATTTCCAATCGCTCATCTCCATTCTTCTAGTCTCTCTTAAAGCAACATTTTGCCCTTTTTGTTTGAGATAATACTATGTATATGTTTTTGACAGCATCACCAAGAAGAGTACTCTAAACTAATATTGTACATACTATTGTAATTTGTACCTGTGGAATTGTTATACTACCTCTGACCCTTGAAATGTTGCCATGTCCAACTCGCCCGGAGTTTAAGAAAATGAATATTTTGTGGTTGGGACTCATTTAGATGAGCGAGAAACAATGTGAATCACATTTATCTCTTCCTAAAAGGAAAGTACTTTTTTTGGGGATAAACAAAAAGGAAAGTTGGCCAAGTTTTTGAGGGACGGAGGCATAGTTTTGTTTATTGTACTACTAAATGAATATGCGCCATCATTATAGGTCGGTGATCGGAACAGAGGCTATTTACTGGAGCTATTGCTGACAAAGCTTCGCTATGCAGCCGGTGAAGGCAACACAGAATCGTCCAGTGGAGAAAGTTCAGGCATGAGCAGTGGGAAAACTGACACTTCTCAAGGTCTTCAAATTGTTGGAATGAGTGCAACTTTGCCAAATGTGGCTGCTGTTGCTAACTGGCTTGATGTGAGTATAACTATTTCTTTGTTTTATGCTAAACTTAAGAGAAGGTATAACTATTTCTTTGTTTTATACTAAACTTAAGAGAAGGGCTACAAAGCGTCTCACAGGAAATAGTTCTGATGCTCCACTGTGTGTCTGTGTTACTCTCTTATTATCTCAAGGGCTTAGACCATTTTAGTTATGTTAAACTTTCGTGTAATGTTATAGCATAATGGCCATATAAGTCATAACTTCTAATGTAGCAGTTGTGTTATGGGTAAACACTTAGTTAAATCTTGTTAGGCTCCCAACGTAACGTAACTGATAGTAGACACATATAATGTACATATTTGTGAATTTATTTATTTATTAATGTTGTTGGGAGTTCCCACATCGGAAAAAGTAATGAAATATCACTAGCATATATAGAAGGGTGAATCCCTACCCATTGGATTAAACTTTTGGGTAAGAAAGTGAATCCCAACTTTATATGCAAGTGTTTAATTTTACCCGGAGTAGGCCCCTGACCAGTTTTGGTTCAACTCTTAATTGTTGTTTGGATGTGGGTTTAGCAATATGAGCTACCTGTGGGTTGGGGTTGAGTTGGCTAGAAGAGATTGAGATGCCATTATCAGGGCTAGCTATAAAGCGATTGACATGCTAGACTTGTATATTCAAGTGCTAACTAGATCAGGCTAGTTACCACAGGGGGAGTGTTGGGAGCTCCCACATCAGAAAAAAGTAATGAAATATCACTAGCATATATAGAAGGTTGAAGCCCTATCCATTGGCTTAAGCTTTGGGTTAGAAAGTGAATCCCGACTTTATATGCAAGTGGTTAATATTACCCGACACTCCGTCCGTTATTCTCGGCCCACCGGAATTTCAACAAATGTGTTTGTTCATTTGGCTCTTACATTTTCTCATTAAAGTTTGGGTTGCATTTATGTCTCTGTTTGCTTGTGGTCTTGTTGGCTGTGCAAAGCCTCAAACTCTGTATGCATTTCTGAAATTAACTTGAGAGCATTGCTTGTTAGCACATTATCATTGCGAACCATTTAAGTTCATAGGAAATGCATTCTTGACTAGATCACAGCTCTCTATTGACTACATTACCATGCCAGTAAGGCTCTCAAGCAGTTTTCTGGATCATGCTGTGTGGTGTTTTGCTTTGTGATTAATACGCCAGGTTTTTTGGGAGCTAGGAAATACATTCTTTATTGCCTCATTTGGCATGTGAATGTAACCATAACGCATGCATTAGTGTACCCAACTTTATCACAAGTTCAAGTTCATACCTCTGCTTTGCATGTTGTTGTGGCTTGGATGTCAATGTATATGACTCTGCGTCTCTAGAAATTTGATATGTTAGCCTATGAGTAATTGTTTATAAAAAAGTGATTGATAGATCCTGGCAATTGGTTCTCAAGTTTTATCTCACCCTATAATTTTTTTCTTGTGTAATTTGCTTCTTACAGGCAGCTTTATACCAAACGGATTTCAGGCCTGTTCCGTTAGAGGAGTACATCAAAATAGGTAACACAATTTATAACAGAAAGATGGAAATAGTAAGGACATTGCCAAAAGCTGCAGAGCTTGGTGGCAAGGATCCAGATCATATTGTGGAGCTTTGCAATGAGGTTGGATCTCACTTTATCAACACTCTATTAACAAATGTTTTAAACCCTAATGAGTTTGAATGTACTTAGATTGTTCAAGAGGGTCATTCCGTGCTAATTTTTTGCTCGAGCCGGAAAGGATGTGAATCAACTGCTAGGCATGTTGCGAAGTACTTAAAGAAGTTCTCAATCCAAGAGTCCGAGTTTGATATTGATTTTGCAATTGATGCACTGCAAAGAACTCCTGCAGGCTTGGATCCTATACTTGAAGAGACGCTTCCGGCTGGCGTTGCATACCACCATGCTGGACTTATGGTAGCATGCTATTTAGTTATATGCATTCTCTATTCTGCTTTATATTAGAATGTTTTCTGTACTCTCATTTTCTATTTTTCATTTCAATCTTCAAATTAAAGTATTGTTTGAAGTATTCAATGATGTTTGTTTCAAGCTTGAGGAAAGAGAAACTGTTGAAAGCTGTTATCGCAAAGGACTTGTACGAGTCTTAACTGCGACATCAACTCTTGCTGCTGGAGTTAACCTCCCTGCCCGAAGAGTTATTTTCAGACAACCCCGTATTGGGTGTGACTTTATAGATGGTACAAGGTACATGCAGATGGCTGGTCGTGCTGGCCGGACTGGGATTGATACAAAAGGAGAGAGTGTAAGTTTACCTTTTCTCTTTGTACCTTTGTATTGTTGACTTTTAATGTGTGGAGTATTATTTTCTGCAAATTTACTTGTATCGCAGCGTTCATATTTCAACATGTTAGAAGGATTAAATTCCTTTTCACCCTGTTAGATCATTTCATTTCGAAATTTTGATATCTATTATCGTACCTCTTAATCTTATGAGTTATGATTATCAAAGCTGTCACCTTTGTTGGTTTAGGTGCTGATTTGCAAACCAGAGGAAACAAAAAGAATTTTGAGACTTTTAAATGACAGCTGCCCACCACTGTATTCTTGCCTGTCGGATGATAAGAATGGAATGATTCATGCAATATTAGAGGTCGTTGCTGGTGGGATTGTTCAGACTGCTAACGATATTCACAGATATGTTAGGTGTACTCTTCTTAATTCAACAAGACCATTTGAAGATGTGGTAAAGTCAGCACAGGATTCTCTAAGATGGTTATGCCACAGGAAATTCCTTGAATGGAGTGATGACACAAAATTGTACACTACCACACCTCTTGGTCGAGCATCTTTTGGCAGCTGCCTCTCTCCTGAAGAATCACTTGTAATGTTTCAAACTTTTCTGATTTTATGCGCTTATAAAAAGATTTGTTTTGCTTTCTCTTGTATTTTGACATTATCTTTTCATAATGCATTGTTACATATTGATATAGCAGTACTTGTGTGGAAACCAAACATTATTAACTGTTTGTCTTGCCTATCATAAATTCCTAGGTTGTATTAGATGATCTGTTGAGGGCTAGAGAAGGTTTTGTACTAGCATCTGATCTGCATTTGGTTTACTTAGTCACACCCATTAATGTTGAGGTTGAGCCAGATTGGGATTTGTATTATACAAGGTTCATGGAATTGCCTACTTTAGATCAGGTAAACAATCTCTGTTCTCCAAGGATTCTAAGGTATAATAAACAGTTTTTACTTGCAGAGTTGCCGTAGCTTGGTTAAGAAGAATGACATAATTATATCTTACGAGTGGATTTAACATATGCTTCCCTGTATTTATGAGGTGCAGTCTGTTGGCAATCGGGTTGGGGTTCATGAACCCTTTTTGATGCGCATGGCACATGGAGCTGTTCCAGGTCGCAGCTTCAATAAATCTAGGGAGGCTACTAAGGGGTTTCAGGTAAAGCCTGACTGCAGAATTGGGATTTCAAACAATGGTATGCTTTCAGATGAACAAGTGCTGCGAGTGTCTAGAAGATTCTTTGTGGCTCTAATACTAACAAGACTCGTACAGGTGGAATATCTTGGCCTCTTTTGTTTTTGTAATTGTTTTGTTTCCTTAACATGTGAGGTTGAAGTGAGTTACGGAGTAATTACTTGTTTAGAATTGCTTCACTGTGTTGAGATTTTGTCTCTCATATCTTTATACCTAAAAAAAGCTATTATGATTGAATGAAGGAAGTTCCTGTTCCAGAGGTATGCAATGCTTTCAAAGTGACAAGGGGCATGGTTCAAGGACTACAAGAAAACGGAGGGAGGTTTGCATCCATGGTGGCTGTCTTTTGCGAAAGACTAGGTTGGCAGGACCTTGAAGGCCTAGTATCCAAATTCCAAAACCGTGTTTCATTTGGAGTCAGGGCAGAGATTGTGGAGCTCACTAACATACCTTACGTTAAGGTAATGAAGTACTTTTCCTACCTTGCATATAAATAAATAAAGAATCAATATATTTAATAAACAATTCTGTGGACAAATCTGATTATCAGGGTTCCCGGGCCCGGGCCCTTTACAAATCTGGTTTGCGGACTCCTCAAGCTATTGCAGAAGCATCGCTTCCTGAAATTGTAAAAGCACTTTTTGAATCTTCATCATGGTCTGAACAAGGTAGTGGCCGTAGTGCTATTAAATCATTTTTTATTATTTATTCATATTTAAAGTCACTTTCTACTAGTGATATCTAACCTGAAGAATTCTGCTTTCATTTTAAAAGGATTTGTACAGCGGAGGATGCAATTGGGAGTTGCCAAAAAGATTAAAAATGGTGCCCGCAAGATTGTTCTTGAGAAAGCTGAAGAGGCAAGAATTGCTGCATTCTCAGCCTTCAAATCACTTGGACTTGATGTCCCACCTCTCCTCTCAGCTGCTGCAACAAATGCTGATCGAAAAGAGTCGAGCACCTCATCTGGAGAAAAGTCAACTAGCAATTTTGTTCCTGCAAGGCAGATAAACCGTGCTATTTCAACATCAGGCAAGTAAGGTGTGGAACATCAGATACGATTGTGCTATTCGTAGTTTTGTACCACAAAAGCTATACACCAACTTATACACCAGTACACTCATTCAAGTTTTTATTCTTGCAGACATCTGAGATGTCTTGTCTGTGCGCGCACAAACATTGCACAGACAAGAGAGATCAATGTATCGAGAACAAAAATTTAGCCCGTGTGTGTTAGTGTACGATTTTGTTGCATAAAAATTGTTTTTCTATCAGATAACCCTAAGCTAACCCTAACCTGCCGGCATTTGGTAATTTTGGTTCCCTTAAAGATTTATGATAATCTCATGGAAGGTAATGTGAGATGATGAGAGCATAACATTAGAATGTTAGAAAGTTAATGATCTTCTTTAGAGTAAACAAAAAAGATTATTTTGAAAATTGAAAGTAATCAAAAAATACCCTAAAAAACTTAAGGTAATCCAAGTATCTCAACATTACCTCATTTGCCTACTGGCAGCAATATGGTATTACTATTCGGGATACTTTCCTTCATGATGATCTTCTCGAAGACACTTTTATGGAGTAATCACCACTCACCAGACTTTGTTTCTCAGGGGGAGTTTGGGCATATGGTGTGCATAGTTATCAAGGCGTCGCCTAGTCGACGCTTTGGCGTCTGGGGGAGGTTTTGTGGATGCCAAATTGGTCGCTTAGCTTTTTTTTCCATGGGCGACTCTGTGTTGTACGGAAACGTCTCCATCTCGGAGACGCAGCTCCGTTTTAGAAGCGCAAGGGAACGCGCGAGATAGAGAGAGAAGACGGGGGAGATAGAAAGAAGACTTATCTTTTTTTCCGATTAATTGTAATGGACTTAACCCTAGATTATTAATATAAATAAAGCCAATGTATTCTAACAATTCCTTCAATGCAATATATATTTTCACAAAAGGGATTAATGAGAAAAATGGTTCTATTTCAGAAACAGGAGAAGATAAATCAGAAGAGAGATTTTCTATACGATGTGATGCTGTGGCTGATGAGCCCGTTTTAGTTGCAGAAGGGTATAGAATTCTCAGTTCCGAAATTAAAACAACCACTATTCCTCTTGAGATAAAAAAGAATGAAAGAAAATCCTACAACGAGGATGTTGGTCATGCTGCGCAGAAGCTGCAAGACAAAAATGGAACAAGTAAAACAAATGACAATAATACTCCAAAGAAGGGTCCAATTAATGCAGTTAGCAGTGCTGGGGGATTTGATAATTTTTTGGATCTCTGGGACACTGCTGGAGATTTTTACTTTGATATCCACTTTACCAAAAGATCTGAACTGAATGCTATTCTGCCTTTTGAAATTCATGGCATAGCAATCTGTTGGCAAAACTCTCCTGTGTATTATGTTAGTTTTCCCAAAGATTTGTTCCGGTCAAACATCAGAAGGGAACTTCTGCTGCCCATTGCTTCTGGGGATAATGATGCTCCATCACCAAAGAATCAGTGTGAAATGGCATTGCAACGATGGGATAGAATAAGAACTATAATGGGTAAAAAGAATGTAAAGAAGTTCACTTGGAACTTAAAAAAGCAGATTCAGGTGCTTAAGTACCCTGCTGTTTCCATTCTAAGATTTGGTTCCGTAAATGCTGCTGCCAAAGCTGCGGACTTGAATCTAATAGAAGGTTCTTACTATGTTTTGTCACCCGTTCATTTGCAAGAAGCAGTTGATCTTTGCATTGTTGCATGGACACTTTGGCCTGATGAGGTGAAGGGTTCTAGTCCTAGTCTGGAAAAGGTAAATGTAATTTTGAAGTGATTGGATTGTGTAGTGCACATATTTAGCATGCATGCGAAGGAATCTCCACAATTTTGTACCATCATCCCTCAGAATCATGTATCCCTATGGGGTTCATTGCTCCTATTAGTTTAGAGTTGAGTTGTTAAGGACCTGCTTGGGATGAAGTATTCATGATGCTCTATGTGTGGTGTTCTATTAATAACAAAACTTTTCAGTCTGTATCCTTTAAGGGATCAGGGTATCAAGTTTTAAATTGGATATAACATCCTTTTAGCAACATACATTGACTATTTATCATCATATAGCTTCAAATCCTATAAAAGCTGCTGCTTTGCTAGTTATGGACGTACTGGATAAAGATATGATTGCACTCTGATCTTCCATATTTGTTTCTAATTTATCCTTATGTTTGATTTTTTGGTTTTTATTTGTTAACAGGAGGTGAAGAAGAGGTTATCGAGTGAGGCAGCTGCAGCTGCTAATCAGAATGGTAGATGGAAGAACCAGATGCGAAGTGCTGCTCATAATGGCTGTTGCCGCCGAGTTGCACAAACACGTGCTTTGTGTTCGATTCTGTGGAAACTATTAATATCTGAAGGTCTTCTTAAGGCTCTCACAGATGTGGAGATGCCATTGGTAAATTTACCTACATCCTTGTCTAGGTGCCATAATTTAGTATTTTGCGCAATTTCAAATCTCTCTGACTACTAGCTGACATTTAGTTTGATTGTGACCAAACTATGTACTCCGTTTTAAGAATTAAGAAACCAGTGAGCCGCTTCCATCTCAAACAATATATGAAGATCAGTGTATGCATGCTGATTCTAATTTTTCTGATTGCGGTAACAAAGTGGATCAATAAGTACTTTTTTGAGATTGTTATGATGATATTTAACCCATGTATCAAAAATGATGGAAATTGAATTAGCTCTTTGCCCACAAACTCATTCATTCTTTGGTACCAAGAAATTCCCTAGTAACATTTTTTAAAAGTGAAATGATATTTCTTGATCATTGAAAGCGAATCAGCATTTTTTTTGTTTTCTATCTCATCCTGTATCTGTTTTTTTCTTTTCTTTTTTTTTTTTTGCATTTTTCCTTTTCAGGTTGATGTTCTTTCTGATATGGAGTTATGGGGAATTGGTGTTGACATGGAAGGATGCTTACAAGGTCGTGAAATTCTGAGAAGGAAGCTAAAAAGTTTGGAGAGGGAAGCTTATACATTGGCTGGCATGACCTTTTCATTAAGCACAGCTGCTGATATTGCAAATGTACTTTATAACCACTTAAAGCTTTCTATTCCAAAGAGAGATGGAAAAGGGAAACAACACCCCAGCACTGATAAACATTGTTTGGATTTGCTAAGGTACTCAAGTGTATCAACTGCCTTTCTGTGGATATAATGATGCATTTTCCACTGATGTGAAGTGTATCGAAAACTGAAAAATGAGTTTTTTGTGTGTTGAAAAAGTTTTTTTGTCTTATGGTTTTAAGCAGAAGTTTTATGTGTAGGTTGAATGGTATGTTCAACTTGCGAGTTTGTATGTGTTTAAAAAGCTTTTCTGCCCTATGTTGGCTGTGTTCTTATTTATGTTAAATGTTTCAAATCACCAAATGTTTTGCTCTGATTAATTTAGCCAACTTGGCAGCCCTGATATTTTAAACTCTATCCAAAAAGCTGAATCTTTTTATTTTATTTTGTAGACCTTGATGTATATTGTGTGCATATGCTTTGTTGTTATGAATGCTCCTTATGCTAGCTTTACTTTCTTTGCTTGACTATTGTTCACTTATAGGAATGAGCATCCCATTATTCCAGTCATCAAAGAGCACAGGACACTGGCAAAACTCTTGAATTGTACATTAGGTTCAATTAGTTCACTTGCTAGGCTATCTATGAGGACTCAGAGGTACACATTGCATGGTCATTGGCTTCAGACGTCAACAGGTACAGGACGACTTTCGATGGAGGAACCAAATCTTCAGGTTTGTTACTGCCATCACTGCTGGATGATGATTTTATTAAGGCTCCGTTTGGTACATGGAATTCAAACTATGGAATTGGAATTGGAGACTTCAATTCCAATTCTGGTGTTTGGTAGCACAAAAATTATGTGGATTTGGAATTGATAGTGCAAAAAATGAATTGAAATTGACAGAATTCAATTCTATGGAATTGAATCCCATGGAATTTCAATTCCAATTCAATTCCAATTCCACCAATTCCTTATACCAAACGGACCCTAAGAGTAAATTCCTAAAATGGTCCTTTGTAATAAAATATTTTCCCAATTCAGTTCTCAATAAGTTCCAATTACCTACACGGTCTTTTATAATTGAGATTTATTCCTTAGTTAGTCCTTTGTAAATACAACAACATTACCCCAGTGCCTCAACGGCTCCCGCCCATTGCGGGGTAAGGAGGGTCGGATGTACGCAGTTCCCCTATGTTTAAAACATAGAGCGGCTGTTTTCAGATGACCCGTGATGAGCGTTGAAAGTTGCATTGACTAACTGCTTGTTCACAATTGCAAGAAGTGCAATTTGCTTTATTCCATCATACCCCAAAGCCAAAAAATAGTGAATCTTAGGTAGTCCTTTGTAAATAATGTTACTCAAATGATGATTAATTAAATGGTATTTTGGTATTTCTATCAACTAAATTTAAAGTATATTCTCAAAATGATCATTTCTACACAATTAATTGCAAACTTTAAGCAAATAAGCAATACATTGACTATACATAACTCATGAATTATTAAAAACCTATTAGAAAATCTTTTAAAATTCAAATCAAGTACACATCTTTAATTAGAAAATTCCATTTTGGGAAAGCACTTTATTAGAAATGACCATTTTAGAAACTTATTCTAAATTTAGCTCATAAAAATACCAAAATACCCCCAATTAATCATCATTTGAGTAACATTATTTAGGAATGGCTACTTATGGAATAAATCTCAATTATAGAGGACCACATAAGTAATTAAAACTTATTGAGGATTGATTTGGGAAAACACCTTATTAGAAAGGACCATTTTGGGAATTTACTCTTTTATTAAGGGGCACAGGTTAATTTTGCTTCCATAATATTTTTCTGGTAAACAGTGTGTTGAGCATATGGTTGACTTCAAAATGAATCACGCTGATAAAACTAATGGTGAGTCAGATGCTGATCATTACAAGATCAATGCGCATGACTTCTTTTTGCCTACTCAGGTATTTTTTAAGTTTTTGAACCCAAAGATTACAATTATATTTTTTCCTCTTGGTTAGCAACCATTTTCTACACTTGAAGCTCTTCTATTTTTCTCAATTTTCAGGAGAACTGGGTATTTCTAACAGCAGACTACTCTCAGATAGAACTGAGACTCATGGCTCATTTCTCTAAAGATTCTTCTTTGATTGAGCTCCTAAGTAATCCCCATGGTGATGCTTTCACCATGATTGCAGCGAGGTGGACAGGGAAATTGGAGTCTAGCGTTAGCTCGAAAGAGCGAGACCAAACAAAGCGGTTGATTTATGGCATTCTGTATGGAATGGGAGCCAAATCTCTTGCAGAACAACTGGACTGCAGTATAGATGAAGCTTCTGAAAAAATTCAAAGCTTTAAAGGCTCTTTTCCCGGTGTTGCCTCCTGGCTACAAGAAGCAGTTTCTTTCTGTCGTGAGAAGGGGTGAGAATGGAATAGCGAATTGGTTTTGCTACAACCATACAAACTTATGCAAATTTTAAAATTGAAATTATCTCTACTAGTGTGAAACTGAAGGGAGAAACTAACTTTAGTCTTGATCAGAGCATCAATATTCTGCCTTTTGATGAACATAGATTTATCAACTTTCTCATGTTTTTTGTAATAGAGGATCCATTCGTTCTCCTTAATCAAATTTTATTACTTCAATGGAGCAGTTATGTAGAGACCCTTAATGGCCGAAAGCGTTTCTTGTCAAAGATCAAATGCGGGGACAGTAAGGAAAAATCTAAAGCTCAGCGGCAGGCTGTGAATTCGATTTGTCAGGTAACTGTGTTCCTTAGTGCAGCATATTTCTCATTTCATTCCTTATTATTATTGAGTATTATTGCTCTTAATTTGTTATTGCTGTTGTAATTAAAGTGTTTTTTGTTGTTGTTACTACTAATTATTGATATTTTCCATTTATTTAAAAATATTTGTAATGGATATGGCATCAATCATATCATACCGTTTTCAGGGATCTGCTGCTGACATTATTAAAATTGCAATGATACGTCTTCACTCTGCAATCGTCTATGACATTGGCATGCTTAAAGGGAGATGTCAAATCGTCCTACAGGTAATAATCAATATATCTAATGATCTATTGATTTAAGCCCACCCAACATATTGTCTTTGTCAAGGAACCAACTCAACCAAAAGCTCAAGCTTGTGGTTGTGGCCCAGGAATGATTGTTATATACTCTAACACGCCCCCTCACGTGCAGGCGTGACCTCTTTAGGCCTTGCATGTGAAACCTTAATTTTTTTAAACTGGGTGGCGGTGAGTTTCGAACTCGTGACCTCTTGGTCATCAAGGTTCTGATACCATGTCAAGGAACCAATTCAACCAAAAGCTCAAACTTGTGGTTGTGGCCCAGGAATGATTGTTATATACCCCATCCTAAATTCTATCAGTCTTGTTTAAGTATCAAATACGATTATGCTCCCACCGTCCGGATTTAATCGTCTACTTTCTATTTAAAAAAAACTCACTTTTAACAAATAAGTTTAAAATGTCAAGTCTTTCAAACGTGCTTGCTACCCATTCATTTCAACAATGTGCATACCCTATTTCTAGGATATTTTAGACATTTCATCCCACACAAACGAAAACACAAAAAATGGACAACTAAATTCGGCCGGAGGGAGTAATTAATAGGTTGCTGTAAACTCCATACAATATGCATATAAAGTGTGCTAGCCATACATTTTGCCACACGTTCATATTCAGGACTTCATTGACCTTTCTAACCATTAAGCTTTACAAGCTTTTCTTGACATTTAGATTTGCCCTAGAAATCTTTGATGCAAGAATCTCTCTTTCTCACCCCCACCCCCATTTTTTTGTACAGGTTCATGATGAATTGGTCCTTGAAGTTGATCCTTCTGTTATCAAGGAAGCTGGAGTGCTGCTACGTACAAGCATGGAAAATGCAGCCTCACTCCTTGGTACATATCCATATGTACACAACTGCAAATGATGGAGAAAATTATAGATAACAATGCCTTTTTTTTTTTGGGGGGGGGGTAGCTTTTCTCAATCTGCAATTTCCCTTTCTTATTGATAACATTACTTTACCCTGCTTTTGTGTTAGGGTGTTTGCTTCCTTTTCAAGTATTCTTGAACAATTCGATTTCTGCTACCCCTTCTTAGAAGCCTTTTGTTCAAGTAGATTTATCTCTGGTACGTTTGATATTTCAGTACCCCTTCGCGTCAAGCTAATGGTTGGAAGAACATGGGGATCATTGGAACCTTTCCACATCGAAGGTTCCAGTGACGATGCTACTGTACCTACTCAATAGGGCTTCAATGATCTGCATTCGATTGCCTGGTGGGGAACACACGTACTAGCAATTCATGGCTAAAGGTAAAGTTTTTTATTTACATTTTCTTGTTGTATATGGTTCTGCATTGTATCTGAACTGAGGATCTCTTGAAAATAGCCTCTCTACTTCATGGTAGGGGCATGGTCTGCGTACACACACCCTTTCCAGATCCCACTTTTTGTGGGACTTCACTCCTACTTTTTATGGGATTTTACTCCTACTTTTTTGTGGGATTTTAATGGATATGTTGTTGCTGTATAGGGCTCTGATATTTTCTTGTTTGCGCTGTATATCATAGGCCGAATAATATGTTATTCGACAATGGCACTCAGCCAAGCTTCCTGTACTTAAAGGGCCTCCATGACTTTGAAGAATTCGAAGTTCCCATCGTTTCAACCGCGATTATAGAGCTGGGCAAATTCACTTCATTTGCCTCAGAAGGGCTTATTTTAGGCCATGGAACATGGCATAACAACTTCCCCAACAGCTTAAATTATTGATGGCTTCTGAGCTCATAACAGGTAACTATTTGCCCATTGGTTCTCACTGTGAGTTGTTTTGCACATTGAGCATACACATACCACGTTCGTTCCAGAGCGTTTGTCCCGTTTGACTTTCTGTAGTCAAATTGGGCGAAATTTGATCACCGATTTAATAACAATTGTATTTCATACGAACACAAAAATGATTTCATTAGATTTATCATTTAAGAAATTTGGGAAAAGGACTAAACTAGGAGTAAACATGGAGAAAGTCCCAAAATGGGAGCTCATGTTTTTTTTATCCCCTATATATAGTACCAAAAAACTCCTATTTTGGAGATAAATGCTACTCCGTATTTTTTTCTCCTATTTGGGTGATTTCTTAAAAAACTTTCTTAAAATAATTTACTCCGTAATTGTTTTAATACAATGTCACTGATGATACAAGTTTGACTTGAAAAAATCAAACTGGACAATTATTCTAGAACGAAGATACCTAAAACAACTTTGATAACACTTCTCTGCATTTGGCTCTTTTTTACAGTCTCTCTCTCTCTCACACACACAAACACACTCACATGACACAGGCTGGAATGGATTCAGGTGAACTTGTAACGTCGTGGTAAAGCGACTTTTCTTGATCCCGGTTCTAATGCAATCTGTGTTTACAAGACGCTTTGGGCATTTGGGCCCCGGGCGATGAAACTGATTCATGAGAGATGGCTTGGGTTGCTGTTGCTGATTTATATACTGACCAAAAGGATTATATGACTTGGTAGTTGGTATACAGACCATAGATATCTGAATATTGTACAATCATTTTTCAACGGCGAGTTATAATAAATACTCCTTCCGTCCATTTTTTTCTTCCCACTATTCTTTGGGTAGTCCAAAAATTTCCTTCCCGTTTCTTTATTTCGTAAATTTGTGTGTAAATTGTCCAATATACCCTTATACTTTCTAAAACCCACACATGGTCCACCCAGCCACTCTTCCATCCCCTTCATTTCTAACGATGAATATAGCTGAGCAAATATGGGGTCTCAACTCAACTTCTTTTGATCCCCTCTTCATACGGTACATATTTACAAATACTTAGTTACTCTATCTGTCTCAATTTAAGGTGTCTGTTTAATGTTCACTATTCACAGTGTTAAACTTTAACCACGTTCTTGACTCACTTGAGAAAAACAATTTAGTTTTGTCACATTTTATTTTATAAAACTTTTAATGTAGTTTTTAAATATATAAATTTTATTTTTTAATTCCTTGTCAATTTTTAAATAAATTTTTTTTGAAAATAACTCTAGTTAAACCTGATAAACAACAACATGCGACTTTTTTGGGATGGAGGGAGTATTTTTTAAAATTTTAACACTAGTAATTGACTCTGATATAATTTAAGTTGTATGTTTACTATTTACAAGGTCAAAGTGAAACCACTTCAATTTTTCATTTTAGGTATTCATTTGATAAAATAATATAATAATGTCATCTCTTTTTATAGAACTTTTGATTTAGTTTTGAAATTTGAAAATCTTATTTTAAAATTTTATACCAATTTCTATATTAAATGAATTGAAAATAATTTTGGTTAACATCATAAACCGTAACAGATAATTTAAATTACGATAAAGGGAGTAGTGTCTGTTTATACATTCTCACCTCCACAAGGGTTTGAACTTCTTATTTCTCATTTCAGAAAGTCACAATGATGGTACTGGACACCGAAAGTCTTTATTGGTTGATGATGATAAGAAACTTCACTTCTTCTGACCAAGAGATATTGAGCCAAAATATATCCCTTCTTCATCTTTGAGTATGTGTTTATTTTAACTTATTCAGTCAAAATTGATAATTTTTTACCTTAAATTATATAAAAATAATATTAGATATTGATATACAACTAGTTTTATTAGATTTCTTATATAAAAAATTTTCATAATATTATTTTATCTAATTTATTTAAAATATATACTCCCTCCATTCCTCATAAGTCTTTCTATTAGTCCTTTTTATTTCTCCCTCATATATATTCTCATTATTTTTTTACTCGTAACATTTAAAATACCACAACTACCCCATTTATTCACCCCACTTACCTCATTTAATACACTCTATCAATTTTCATTAAGGGTATTTTGGTAAAATTTTACTTTTTTCAACTATCTTTAAAACCACAAAAAATCAAAACGAGAAGATCTTAGAGAGACGGAGGGAGTATTTCAATTATTATGGATCAAAGGTTAAAACAGTTAATTGAAAAAAAGTTAAACTAGATAAATTTTTTGGGACGGAAGTAGTAATACTCGCATATGAATCCAAGTAAGGCAACACAACCCTTTTATTAAATCTGATCCAAATATTCCCACACCGTAATTATGAGCGCGTTTCTTCCTCTTAATTATTTGCTGGCAAGTGCATAGGAGTTGTGATTTTGTGAAGTTATTTGTCTAACCATATTATCGTGTGATGTCTCCCCATGTCTTTGAAGAATAATAATTAAATTGTGTAATTTTAATAATTATTGTTCAATTTGATTTTACTTCAACACATGGGGAGAAAATTACATCATAAATTGGTTAATTTTTTATTACAACCCAAATTAAGGTTTTGTTTTATTCACCTAATCCGATTCAAACCAAACTTGTTGTGAGATTTTTATCATTTCAAAGCATTATTACTCTCGTTTTAAATTATTTTTTTAGAATAAATGATTTAATTTGTTATTCAAACCGAGTGTTTTTCAACATCTAATCCTCTAATATCAAATGTTGAGTATTGTGTTCATAATTTTTACATTAATGAGTACCTTTCGACGGTACTCATTAACATTGAATTATAATATAAACTCAATTTAATTGTGTTCATTTTAGCATATAGTTTTAATATATCAAATTTTTAAAGCATTGATTTATTTAGATTATGTTAATGTGCTATTATTAATTCAAATGCTATTATTTACTTGGGTTTAATCGGGCATGCATTAAGAAAGAAACTTGGAGAACAAATATGTACTACCAATCTTTTATATCCCAAATCCTAATTGAACTCAAATGATTAAGAAACTAAAATAGTACTTCATATCTTCAATTATCTCAAAGTAAAATTTACTTATTTTAATGGTTTGTCTAAAAATAAGTTTTCAATTGTTTAAAGTATTGAATATTTTACATTAGATCTCCTACTATAAATTTTTTATTTCTTCAATTAAGAGAGTAACACCATGTTTGGTTCAAGAATTTTGGAAGGAAAAGAAAAGAAAATGACTTTCTCACACTTACCTCACCAAAATGAAAGGAATTTGATTTTCCCATCTTTTAATACATTTTGCCTTCTTAATTTCTTTTCCTTCCACTTTTTCCTTCTTTTCCTCTCTAACCAAACATGAAAATCAATTTTTCGCTTTATTTTCTTTTTTTTCCCTTTCAAATTCCTTGAACCAAACATAAGGTAAATGAAAAACTCAATTTGAAATAGTAAGGCGAATCAATGAATTCATGGAATATTGTTTTGACAAAATATGAAAATTGAGCAAGTAAGGATTTTGCAGTTTAACAGTTTCACCAACTTATGAAAGTAAAAAAAAAATTTCACTTTCAATTTTTTAAGACCTAAAGGTTGTTTTTCATGTTGAAAAAAAAAATATAATTGCTTCATTCAACCACATATACATTACCTAATTTTTTTAAAAAAAAAATTGGAGGAACCGATTTTTGATGTATTAAACTATGAATACTCAATTTCTAAATAGAGAACAAACTGGCACAACTTTTACAAACCCACACACCTATTACAAACCAGCACACCTCTATTAGAAACTACCAATGAGTGCTTTGAGAAACTACCCAAATGTTTTTTTTAAGTAAATATGTAAAACACACTAACCGACTCCATGCCCATTGACCAGAACATTGACTCATTACCCATTCGGTTATATGTGAACAAACCCGATTAAATCTAAAAGAAGCAGCATTACGAGTGGTCACGGTTTCGAACTAACCTCATACAAGGACATGAGAGACAACTGTTCTTCAACGGAGCAGTCGACGTGGCACGAAGTGCGGCACGAGAAAGGGATGAGAATGAGGCCGAGGCATCGCTGCTCCATAGGGGAAGAAGAAGGAGAAGCGTCTCGCCGCGTGCTGCGGTACTCAACAGTGTCCTGAAGAATGATGTTTCCTTGCTTATCAATGCAGTAGAAGGAGCCAGCAAAGAAGCGACCGTCGTTGACACCAACCAGCATTCTTCTGTGTAAGAGCTTCTTCGCGCGGGCCACGTGGGGGGAAGTGTTTGGCTCAGATGACCTTACAACAGCTTCCTGGTTTGAGGGAACATCTGCTGCTTGGAAGGGATCCATGCAGACAAGAGATGTTTGAGTCAAGATGTCACTCTAGCTTGTTCTGACAATGGTGTTAATCTGGCCTGCAAATGAGATTTGAGAAAATCAAGTGTCACTTGATGTCAAAATTTGCTAAGGAAAATAATCAGAACAAACCAGATAAGCCTAGCAAGCAACAACAATCCCAGGATAATCACAACTATATTCGGGTCTAGGGAGTCAAGACTCTTGACGTTGTAAATCTCGCAATTATTTTTTCTAAGGCAAGACTAGTCAGAGTTCATTCCATGAAGGGCTATGTTAAGAGATTTAGGCCAACATCATTCTGATATCAAAAAGGTTCATGGGTTTTCTCTGCTATGTCAATCTCATAGTCTGTGTCCTTGAAAATAAACCATTGCCCTTTATAAGAGTAACCAATAATATATACCGACTATGTTTCTATTAAGAGCTTGATACTCTCAAACAGTGTCAAACTTGTTACTAATTTCAACTTCTAAGAGAGGACAGAGATTCACGGGGCAAAAGACCTCTGGAATATCAGAAAACTTACAACCCCTAAAACACATATTTCAAACCCATTAAATCAATAAGGAGTACCTCTCATTCAGTGTCATACAATTTGAATCCAACTCTAATTTGAACTTCAATTGTTCAGTTATTTATGCATATTTCACTTTCCTACACAAGAAAAAACCAAAAAATAAAAAACTAAAACAACTCTATTACCATTCTCAAATACCCAAGGATTAAAAAACACAACCCAAAAAATTCAAAAGATATATTAATAAGATACTCACTCCGTCCCTAAATATATCTCACATTTCTATTACCGAGGTAAAATATCAAGTTTTTTCAATTGATTTTATTTACATATTAGTATAGAAATAAAAAATAAAATTTACATATCAAAAAACTACATAAAAAGTTCTTCGAAATAAGACGTGTCAAGAATATTTTATTTTATCATATACTCCCTCCGTCCCAGAGTATTTGTCCACTTTCATTTTTACACACCATCCAATGCACTTCTTTAATCCATTTTATCTTGTAATTTGTATATTAAAAACTTATAGAAATTATATATTAATAATCTATATGTTAAGACAAATCAAACAAGATCACACATGACTATATTTAGGTTTAGACATTGATAGAATTTGATGATTCAAAGTGCTTAGATGAACAGTTCCAAAAGTCAAAAGTGGACAAAAACTGGGGGACGGAGGGAGTAACCAATAAAAATGTAAAAATAAACAAAAGTTCTCGCGACTGCTGAAAAAGAAATTGTGAGATATATTAAGGGACGGAGGGAGTATATGTTAAGACATAAACACATTTCACAGTGACTTACCTTATAAGCATTGTATATTAACAGGGGATGTCAACAGAAGAACGAGGAAGATTAGGGCTAGAAAATTGAGCGCTTGACTTTGGCTTCCGGGTTAAACGGAAGGAAGAAGTGAGTTCACTATCTGCCTTGTTCTACTGCTAACATCCCCTGTTAATATACAATGCCTAAGATTTAAGTTACTGTAGAATTTGTTTATGTCTTAACACACATTTTATTAATATATTTTTTGAATTTTTTGGGTTGTGTTTTTAATCCTTCGGAGATTGAGAATGATAAATTGGTAACACAGAGTTATTTTAGTTTTTTATTATGTAGGAAAATGTAATACGCGGAAATATTTGAAAAATTAAAGTTTAAATTAGAGTTGGATTCAAGTTGTATGACAGTGAATGAGAGGTACTGATTACTCTTATTAATTCAATGAGTTAGAGATATGTGTTATAGGGATTGTAAGTTTTTTGAGAGTACCAAGCTGTTAATACAAAGAAAGTCAGTATGTATAAATGGTTACTGCTATAAAGCGCAATGATTTATTTTCAAAGACATCAGACAATGAGATTGACATAGCGGATAAAACCCCTAAGCGACTTTGTTATCAGAACGATTTTTGCCCCACATTGGGGGCAAAATCTCTTAACAAAGCCCTTCATGGAATGAACTCTGACCAGTCTTGATTTAGAAGCTCAAATAAACCTAACACTATGTTTGATTCAAGAATTTGGATGGAAAAAGAAAGGAAAAATGGTTTTCTCTCGTTTTCAATTTGGTTTTTTCTGGTGTTCTCTTGTTTTCTTTTCCTTTCCCTACCGAAATCCACAAACCAAACACAGTGTAAATGTCTCCTGCCTAAGATTTATTATCCAATACAGATTAAAACAAATGCCCAGAACCCTAATCTGCAAACTCGCCTAGGAAAACACACCTGTAACATCAACAATCAATGTGATTTAGAAGTAAAACGAGAATTGAGATGGAATCTGTACTCCTTTGCAGATCAATAAGAACTTGAATCCAATTGAGAAGAAGAACACATAAATAGGCGGACCAGAACAGCCCAATCAACAAAATTGAAACCTAGATTCTCCCCCAAACCACACTGAAGACAATCACAAAAAGGGATCTGGAACTCACCTGACAGAGATGCCTTGAACTGCGACCCTGGAGTCCGACAAATTGACCTGCGCTGGGGGAAAGGATGAAAACAATAACAGAGCGAACAAATTGGCCTGCGCTGGGGAAAAGGATTATTTCTATAGTTTCGAAATTTATGCCTACCCTCGTGTCTTTATAGTTTCTGAATACTTCAACTGCACTATATGGTTTTGAAAATTGATACATATGGTTTTGATATTGTAACGCTAATATTATTTAGACTAAAATATTCTTTAAATATTATGTGAATACATACTCAGTACCCATATGGTTTTGAAAATTGGCACACCCCTCCTCTTTTCTTTTTTAGTTTTCTTTTTTCTACTACCTTTTTTTATAAATGCCTTTTAGTTCCTTTTTTAAAATTATTTTTTATAATGTTTTAATAATTAATTTTTTGTGTTCGCAATAAAAATCAATTAAATAACAAAAATTAACGTATATTTCATTCGTCTCAAATTAAATATTTTCATTTTTTGTCCAAAAGAGGTCTTTGTTGGATCATTTTCATACACAAACATTTTTTTTTGTTTTTAAAACTTTTTTAGAATGTAGGTTTGAAAAAACAGATTTTCATTATTTCACATACAAGCATTTTTTCTCTTTATGGAAAAAAGAAAAGAAAAAAGAAAAAAAAAAGAAAAAAAGAAGAGGCATTGACGCCCAATTCCAAAACTTCATCACGTAGCTGCATAAGAGTTCGTTGTACGTGCACAAAATATGTAGTGCAGCTAAGATATTTTGTTTTATGATATAGAGTAAAACCGTTGACTTTAATTTTTTTAGATTTATGTTTGTAAGATTAGCTAAAATGTTTGTTTTATTGTAAGTGTTTTGGTTATTGTGAACTATTTGTTGAATTGAGTTTTTAAGTTTTTGTAGTTGTTCTTGTTGTTGTTGTTGTAGGCCTTTGACTCTACAATGCTGTATATATACGTATCGTATGACCAACTTGACGAGATTAGAGAATTTTTGCCGGTGATTTTCTTGATGATATTGTTTAAGATAAGTTTCATTCATATGACTCCATTGTTGGTTAGTTTTGTTTAATATTATAAATAAAATTTAACTTTATTGTTAGTAACTTTATAAGTTTTCTCAAAAAAGTTATAACTATGTATTACTTTTATTATTAGATTAGCTTATAGCAACCTAATATGTAAAACCATTGTATATGCAATTAAAGTTTATGCATTGAATCGCGTGATTGTTTCGTTGAATTGAATATATTGTATAGTTATTATGTTGTGGTGCACTTTGTTAAAAACATTGCTAATCTCTTATGTTGTTTTGTTCAGTTGAGTTTCATCCTGCTTTGTTCTATTCTGTTCTGCTGCTTTGTAAAAAGGAATATCACTTGCATCGGTTATTTGCAAAATGTGCTACCCAGAACTGGCGCCAATTCTGGGTAGCACCTTTTGAATCGGTTGTTCCAGAATAACTGATGCAAAAAGTTCTTCCCAGAATTGGCGCCAATTCTAGGTGGCACCTTTTGCTTCTGTTATTTTAGAATAACCGATTCAAAAGGCTTTTCGAATTAGCGGGAAGCTCTTTTGCATCGGTTATTTCAAAACTGATGCAAAAGCCTTACCAGAGCGCATGGAAGGTCTTTTGCATCGGTTAAACAACCGATGTAAAAAATATATAAATCAGTTACATCACTACTTTTTACATATGTAAGGAACCGATGCAAAATATCAAAAATAACACATAGAAAGGTATTTTAGGGAGTATATTTTTGTTTATAATAAACATACCTTCATATTATTAAACATACAAATATATAGCGGCTAACAAGCCTGCTGCTGCTACAAACAAACGCAAAGTACGATTTATATGAAGAAAAAACACTACACATATATATGTATCCCGATTGAATCATAAATGATAATTCAAAGGGTACCTTAATCAAAGAAACACACGCACAAAGCTTTATGAGTATTAATTAATTAGTAGCAACCCAGACAATGTGATCTTCCGGGAGGAAGTGGCACACCGGGACGGTTCCGGGCCGGACTTTAAGAGCCCGAAACGCCATATGGTTCGGGTTCCAAGCCGCCGTGTCCTTGTGGCAAATCGCCGCCGCTTCAACCTTAGCCCCGTTCTCTCCCACCAGAGAGACCGTGAAAGCCTCCGTCGCTGTCGTCTTGTGGCAGTTAAAAACCGCGTACCCGTACTTCAGCTTGTGGCATGCCACCAGCCCGTTTCCGGCGTGCTCTATCTTCTGCACGCCGGAGACGGTGTATTTCTGACGGACGGATGATGCTTCTCCGGCAGATTCTGTGGAAACTGCGCGGAGGGTCGTTGTTGTCATTTTGTTCTTGTTCCCTGGGATTAGGGTTGACTTGGAAAAGTCAACCATGGATTCCAGGGATGTGGCACATTTTTTCTCTTCCCCTTTGACCGCCGGGTCTTCGCATTCTTTGATGGTTTGAGTCATCGACCGAGCTTCGTCGGAGTCGGGTTGGACGGAGAAGCGGCGGAGGATTTCGGGGATCTTCTCGGAGGAGAAGGGGATTTTCTCCGAGAGAGATCGGGGCAAGAAAACGGCGCCGTTCGCGATTTTCGTGAAGTGTAAGGTCATGCGGGCCCCGCTGCGTAGGGCGGAGGGCTTGAAGAAGACGGCGACGTTGGGGTCGTCGTTGAGCTGGTCCTCGCTAGCGGCATAGTTGTAGTTGAATGGGCTCTTGCCGTCGCCTACTCTTACTCCGACCGGTTTCCCGTGTTTCCCGCCCGTTCCGACGGAGACGCCGCCTTTTCCCACACCGACATTTGTTCCCTTTCCGGCGTGAACGTTGACGCCGCCTTTTCCCACACCGACGTTTGTTCCCTTGCCGGTGTGGACGCTGACTCCACCTTTACCGACGCCGACGTTTGTACCTTGGCCGGGCTTTCCGCCGGCATCGACGCTGACGCCGCCTTTACCGACGCCCACGTTTGTGCCTTGGCCGGATTTTCCGCCGGCGTGGACGTTGACACCGCCTTTGCCGACACCGACGTTGGTCCCTTGGCCGGGCTGAGCTCCGGTGTTGACGCCGACGCCACCCTTTCCAACGTTCACGGTCGTGCCGCCGGCGGCCGGCTTCCCTTTGCCGGTGTTGACGTTTACTCCTCCCTGGCCAACTGCCACAGATGTTCCTTTCTCCTCTAGCCACTCTACATACAACACAATAATAATAAAAATAAGAATGTAACGCCCAACAAAAAAAATTGTGTTTTTTTTCAAAAAATAAAATAAAACAAAATTTGTGCATGAATGGTGAAAAACATAATGTCAAATTGTGGGCATTTCTTAGTGTCAATGAATTACCAACACTTTTGTTTAGGAGATAAAATCATAAAAACTCTTGTTTTGGTTTTAGTTTGACCAATTTCATTATGAACTATTTGCACTAAATAGCATTAAAATTTAAGTCATTTTCCTAAATAGCACTTAAACAGTTTTATTCTCTAAATAGAACTTAATAATGTCTATAATGTCCAGTGATGACGAATATTTACTTGAATAATGACTAATACATAATGACTAAAAGTGTTACATTGAGAAAAAAACACATGTGATGTTACTTAGAGAAAGTCATTATGTCTTAGTTTTTAGTGCTATTTAAGTAAATTCCTATAAGACTAAAAATGCACAAATGACATAATATGGAATTGGTGCTCAATGTTAAAAGATTTTTGTCAATGAAATATTGAAAATCAAATTAAATATATTTCGACTCTGTTACAGTATAAAACTTATTCTGAGCCTACAGCTACGAACTTAAACTCTTGATTGAGTTAGTTTTTTGACATGGTATAAACACAACAGTTTAAATTATTTATATGTTTTCTCAAGTAAAAAAAATGAGACTAACCAGTTGGTGTTTGGGAGAGTGAGTTCTTGATAGCTTGGGGCATGGGAGTGTTTGGGAGTTCAGAATTCCAAAAACTCACTATAGGCGACGATGAAGAAGAAAGAGCTGCATGGCTTGCAGCAACGGCTATCTGAAAAATACCAACCATTATTAAAAAAATGGATAATGTATCTAAATAAGACTAAAACATAGTAATGACTTTCTCAATATAGAACCATACATTTTTATTTCTCAATATAAGATCATTGATCATTATTCATTAGTCATTATTCAAGTAAATGCCCATGTCACTGGACATTATTCCTCCAACTAAAAATTATTAATTAAGTATGTACTATATTTAAGGAATAAAAAAATTTAAGTCCTACATTTAAAAATGATTTATACTTTAGTCCGTGCAAATTTCACTTAAAAAGATTAGTACGATTGAAATTTATGCAAATAAAAGAGGTATAAAATAAGCCACACAAAGAGGCTCTCCTTTCATCCCAAAGTAAAGTTTTTGTTTTTAAGGAGCCTGAAAATGAGAAAAAATAGCAAAGGTTCTGTGCAAAAATATGATTTGGGCTTTGTGCAGAGTACTTGTGCTTTAAAATTTGTGTTAAATTAGATTTTTAATAATCACCATTATATCAATCTATCTATTAAAATACATATTCATGCATTTTAAAAAGAAATTAAAAATATCAAATAATTAGAACAATAAATATCTAAACATATTGGGCCTTATAAATTTGGAGCTTGTGTGATCGAGTGCACCCTACCTTCCGGAAGCCTTTGCTCATTTTTTAAGGATGATATTTGATTAAAATTATATTTTTATTAAATACTCCCTCCGTCCCTGAAAACCTTTCTCCTTTCTTTTTTCATCCGTCCCAAAAAATACTTCTCATTTCTATTAAAAAGTTTTTTTTACCCCTTACTTTTTCATACTCTACCTATCACATCATACATTTTACTAATAATTTATCCATCAAATCATACTTTTACCCATCACATCAAAGGACATTTTTGGAAATTCAATACCAAAATACACTCTCCTTAAATCCCTCTTCAAAATCAAAACTCCAATGTTTTCCGGGACGGAAGGAGTATATATTTAATAATTTGAGCAGAATTAAGAATAAAAAGCTATTGTATGTACATAAAATTCTACAAGAAAAAAGTGACTGATTATTTTCTTTTATCAAATAATTAATGAAAATGTATGAAAAAAGGTGATATATAATTTGATTACGTGAATAGTAAACATAAACTTTATTTTAGAC
The DNA here is from genome assembly GCA_900332095.2 of Cuscuta campestris. Lineage (NCBI taxonomy): Eukaryota > Viridiplantae > Streptophyta > Magnoliopsida > Solanales > Convolvulaceae > Cuscuta > Cuscuta campestris. Next base: position 1,115,420 of record OOIL02006555.1, read on the forward strand.
CAATACAAAATAGGAGCTTGCTACATGTAGGATATATTGACATATGCAAATTAAATACTTCATTCCCTCAGGCTTCGTCCATAAATAAAAGTCTTGGAGGAAGTTACTAGGTAAAAAGTTCTTTTTAAAAAATCATTTTATAATTTGAAAAGCGGTGTAGAATTTTTTTTAAAAATAAAATTTATATATTTAAAATTTATATAAAAAAATTTATTAAAATAAAAAACTGATATGATAATATTATGTTATCAAGTAATCAATGAAGATATAAAAAAAATAGTTATCATGGCTTTGAAATATATATTAGCTAGAACTTTTATTTAAGAACAGAGGGAATAATATATACTCACCCAAAGAAATGATAGGGTTTTAATGGTGAGATGAAACTCCATATTCAAAAGAAGCCAAGGGCAAAGAAGGGAAGGTAATGTATGTGATGAATGATGATTGTTGGAGGAAAAGAATGGGGGAGAAGTATTATTTATAGCAAGTGAGAAATTAGACCACGTCACCCCATACTCATTAATAAACGGCACCTATAAATCTATTCTTGTTCCAAATTAAAGTCAAAATCGCTCCGGGCGCTCCTCACTCAATACCCGACGAAATTGTGAGAGGATGTAAATCAAGGTGACTCAACTGTGACCATAAGGTGAAACCAGTGTTTACTGTGTGTAAAGAGTTCTCCTTAAGAGGTTACTCTCACACTGCCGCTGGTGAGACTCGATCATTAGTCGATCTCTTATTCCAAATTCCACTTCTGAGATTAATTGAACCTATAAATCTATTCTTACTCCTAAAAATTATATATCGTCCTATATAGTTTGATTTTTATCTTAATTTAATAACAAATTAATTAGATTTATTTTAAAACATTGTTTTGTTATATCATATTTTTATGGGAAAAAGGCTAAAGTAGGAATAAACATTGGAAATATACCAAAATAGCAGTTCCGTGTTTTTGTTCTCGAAATTTGAGTTAAAATGTATTTATAATGTCAATCATGATCGTATGCATTGCTTAAAAATATTTTGAAATATCCATATACATTGTCACATTACCACAGTGCAAACTTCTACTTCCTCCGTTCCACAAAATCCTTCCTCTTTCTTTTTTCATCCGTCCCAAAAAACACTTATGTTTTCCTATTAAAAAGTCACTTTTACCCTAATAATTCTTAACATACCTATCACATCGCACTTTTTCTCTATTAATCTACTCATCTCATCCTATTTTATCCATCACATCAAAGGGCATTTTTGAGAAGTCAACACCAAAATACACTCCTTTTAAATCATTTAAAAGTCAAAATGGGAAGTTTCTTAAGGGACGGAGGGAGTATTTTGAAAATAAAAACATGGAGCTTTTATTTTAATACTTTCTCTGTATATGTTTGTTTTACTTCTATTTAGGATGATTTTATAATTTTTTTAACATATATAGTTCCTATTTTTAATGTAAGACTTTATTTAATTTTAAATCAAATTAACTACAAACATAGCATAGTCCGTACTAATTATTGGTTTGTACAAATTTCTATTTCATCTGCCTACAAATTTGCAGCATTATTTCAAAAAAAATGCAGCATTTAATGTTGTCTGTCCTGCATCCCATCTATTTAGGCAGCTTTGAATAGGGAACACATCACATATTGATGGGGGGAGAGACATGACTAGCTACAAGACTAGATCCAACTTAAAATTGGGGCACTAGTTTAGAAGAGTAGAAGAAATTGAAATCTGAAATGAACTCAAAGTGTAAATCAAATGTTTTTTGTATGAAAAATTAAAGAACAATCGGGTTAAATGGAGCACATATGGTACTGTTGGGTATGAATTTCATACAGACAATTGGGCTAAAATTTCATGGGCTGTTAGGAATGAGCTATAGACGAACACGTTGACAAACGAGATAAGTAATAACCTGTTCAGATTAGACAAACGAATTTAAGATGGGGTGTGAGTCACTACATTGGCTATAAGACATGAACTTGAGTTGAACTGCATTAAACTAAGAGCTACTTATAAAACACTTGAAAACGACAATGTGAAATGTTTATGTGAAACATAGAGTTCTTGCACGTAGTAGGAACAAGTCTTACTACTTCATGATATGAAAGAAGGTAAATGAAAGTCTAATATCATTAAGTAGGTAAAAGTTTCGAACATATAATGTACTTCCTCCGTTTCACAAAACATTTCCGCCCTAATTTTTGTGCATCTCATAAAGTATTTCTACTCTATCTAAAATGACTAAAATACCCTCAAAACAGCTTCTGCATGCAATAAATTAAACTACGAAATGGGGGTGTATAAACTTAGGAAACAGCTTTCGTATGGTGGGATAGAAGAGTTTTGAGGAGTGTAAAAAATTAGGGCAGAAATATTTTGTTGTGAGAGGGAAGAAGTATAAAACTCCAAATAAGTAGGTTTCCAGTTAGCCCCTCTAGATATATATAGCATTAACTAAATATTGTCAATTAGCCCCTCTAGATATAAAAAAGATGAACTAAGTGTACACATATGGGCCGTCGATACTACAGAGCGGCCGCCGACGACCGGCCGGTGACATGACAAAAAGATAATAATTAATTATTGCATTATATAGTTTGGGACCATTGAAATACTCACTTAACAGCAACCAACTACCAAAATTTATTAGGGTTGGAGGGAAGTTGAATGTGTCACACATCCATACTCCTTGCGTCTCTTTAGATTTTTTTTTTTCATCTTCTATCCTGCCAAATATTAGGGTTCATTTGGGAGGGTTGATATGGTATATATATGGTGTATGTTTTCATCGATAATTTGATAAAATAAAATATTCATGTCACTTCTGATCTTGTTTTTGAAGACCGTACTTTTGACTTACAGAGTTTATAAATATATAAATTTATGTTTTTACATCTAGACTAATCTTTATATAGAATGAATTTTAAAAACTTAACATTTTACTTCATTTTACGTAATGTGGCAAATAATTTAAAAAACTTAACATTTTACTTTATTTTACGTAATGTGGCAAATAATTTGAGACGGAGGTTACTAGTATTTATTTCGAGAGACAGACACAGAGTAACATGCTAGAGGGTATTACCAATATTTTGATGTTATGTTTAGTTTGATAGGCTATAATTTTTTAATTAGTTCAAAATTAATTTTACAAAATATTCAACAATCCTAATAATTTGATTTCGTACACATGTGGGAATGTGGGATTAATTGAAATCATTGAACATTCCATGTAATCCATTAGTAAAATTTGGGAATGGAGGTATTAAAAGTTGTTCTTTTATCAAAAATCAAAAGGATTATGCTATGTGTACCCCAAGATTTGTACCTCAATTTGTACCCCGCAGTTTTGCACCAACATTTTGTGTTGGTGTAAAACTAATTTTTGTTAAACGCACCAACATTTGTGTCCGTGTGAATTTTTATTAACGCACCAACACCTGTGTCGGTGTAAACCATCAAAATGTTTGTGCAAACCTGTGGTGTACAAATGAGGTATATTTGTTGGTGTAAGTGTAGCAAGGTCCAAATCAAAATCGTTGTTTGTTGGAGCGTTAATTGATTAATGTCATGCTATTTTCAACTTATTCATATTACTTTTTATTTTTTCTTATTGGATTAAGTTCAGATCAAATCAAAAACAACTTTAAATATAACTGCATTCAGATCAAACCAGAACATATTCCTATCAGATTCATGAGAATCATTCAGATCAGATGAAAAAAATAGAACTTAAATTATCCATTTGCTTTTACCGGAGTTAATAACTTTTATCCCGCGATTCATCAATAATGTACTAGTTCCTGAGCGTAAATAATACATGAGCTATGGCATGTTCCTTTTCAAAGACAATATCAAACATTTATAAGATAAAAACTCAGATTGAAAATGACAAGATAAATGAGTAAAAGAAAATTATCTATAAATGCATTTATATACTGTTTTTAGCATAATTTAAGTGAAATATGCTCTCTTATAGTAAAAAATATTGGTTGTTGTAAGTGAAAATGTCTTTTGGGAAATTTACCTAAATATTATTAAAACATAATGATTTTACCAATGTAGTACCATATGTATGTTTTTATTTCTCAATGTAGTACCACTGGTCATTATTCAAGTAAAATGTTCACCGCTACTGGACATTGTTTAAACTCAATTTCTACTATCACTAAACATTGTTTCCGTCACTGGACATTATTCAAGTATTATTTAGAAAATAAAAAACCTTAAGTACTATACTATGAAATGACATACTCCCTCCGTCCCTAAATAAACTTACTTTTATGACTTTTTGAGGATTTAATAGAGGGATATTTTTGTGTTGACTTTCCAAAAATACCCTTGATGTGATGTGTAAAAGTAAGATGTGATATGTAGATTATTAGTAAAAAGGTATGATGTGATAGGTAGGGTATGAAAAAATAAGGAACAAAAGGGGTTTTTTAAGGTAAAAGAGAAGTTTATTTGAGGACAAAGAAAAAACAAAAGGTGAAGTTTATTTAGAGACGGAGGGAGTATGTTTTAGTACTATATATTCAGTGCAAATTTTACATATTTTTATGCTAAAAAAGAAGAGCACGTAAGACTATATATGATCGAGACGAAAGAAAATGAAAAATTTATTCTGGAAATTAAAGAATGGAAAGTCGGAATATTATTTTGGAAAGAGCTAATACATACCAGCATCGGTATGATTTAGAAGTTTGATACGAACGCGTATCAGATATGGAAGACTTAGAGCGTCTTCGAGCTCTTTGAGAATATGGGACGAGGAAGAAGAAGAAGAATTGAGGCGAAGAGGGAATTGGCAAACCGAGAGGGGGGAAGGAATTAGGGTTTGATTTGTTTATAGATTTATTTACTCTAAATGGGGTTACATCTCTTTATATAGAGAAGAAGGAAACCCTAACGCTAACCTGACGGTTCAATAAAAGCGACGAGGGAAAGAACCGTAAAGAAACCTCGAAGGAGCTTATAATTTCGCTCACCTAATAAAATCTAGATTACAATATAAAAATAATAATAATAATAATAATAATAATAATAATAATTATAATAATCCTACTCTACTATCCATAACACTCTCACCCCCTTAGAAAACCACCTTGTCCTCAAGGTGGAGGCTCCCACTCATGCTTCGAGATTGGAAAGAAAATGTTGACCCAAAGATTAAGCCCACTTGATCATAGATCTTCATTAAGCCTGCAAATTGGAGTATATCGATGGACATAAGAGAGAAGAGCAAATACAAACTTAGCTACCGGCGGTGAAACCCAATACTCGGACTCCACTATATTCGCATGGGCTGAGGACTTGATGATATTAAAGAACAGTGAGATGTCCGCTTGCGTATAATTTGCATCTGCTACTTGGGCTGTTTTGGACGAAGGCACAAGGCTACATGCGATGATGACATTGCTCAATGTTGGATCCTTTGCAACTTCTCCCGTACCCGGTGCATCTACCTGCGCATCAACAGTGACAGGATCCGATGGAAAGGCATTAACAGTACCTTCAACAGAAACACCATCAGCATCAACTGCAGGATCTCTCACTGAATCCCCAACCGTACGCTCCATAGATTCTATGTCAATAGATGTAGGATTGTGTAGAGTGGTTGTGGGGACCAAATCAGGTGGAGCAATGGGAATGCCGAGAAGATTCCTTATAGCATTCATCATCCTTATTTTGAAACTTTTTAACTCCAAGGGAATATCACTCAATGACATTGGAGTACCACGCACCAAATCTTGTATGGAGCAAGAGATTTCCACATTGAACGCATATAACTCAGAATCAGAATACGGTAGATCTAAAAGATGACGAAATAAGTGGAGCGTCTTCAAAATTTCATCCACGTGATCATAAGCTATACACACTCCGTCATGAAACTCAACTCTTCCATAAAAGATATTCTTCAACACACCAATAAGCTTGTCCAAAGCATCCTCAATTATCAAGATAATTTTATCAACAACCGAGGCCATAGTTATCCCAGAAGGAAAGATGGACAGTGACTTGACTTGCCTGTGCGATTGGGCTGGTGCTGCCTTCTTTGACCTCGATTCAACAGTGAGAAAACAGCTCCCTTTATTTTCAAGAGTATTGCGGCACAACAATTTGGCAATGGTCAACTGAAATTAGGCCAGCAATTCCTCTCTCTCTCTTGTTCTCCAAGGTTTAGATTCTGCAGTTCCACTAATTCCAAAAAAATAAAATAAGAGCCGAAGAGGCACCAGTTCTTCTTGTAGTAAGTTGATCTGGATCCAATAACTGCAATTCTCGGCTACAAGACCCCCAATGTAACAGATCAGCAGTGGCGGCAGAAAAATTGGTGATGCGTCAATAGTGATTTTTTTTTGTGTTTTGGGGTTCAAATCTGGATGTCGGCGGAGGGAATTGGATAATTGCAACAGTTGATGGCGGCGGAAAATGGAATCAAGACGGTGGACTTTGTTGGTGGCACAAGACAACACAACTAGGGTTCTTCCTTAAGCAGCGGCAGGACCAAGAGTTTTTTTTTTGGGTTTTTTTTTTTGAGTTTGAGTCTCTCAATGAGAGCACCAATGATACGAACGCGTATCAGATATGGAAGACTTAGAGCGTCTTCGAGCTCTTTGAGAATATGGGACGAAGAAGAAGAAGAAGAATTGAGGCGAAGAGGGAATTGGCAAACCGAGAGGGGGGAAGGAATTAGGGTTTGATTTGTTTATAGATTTATTTACTCTAAATGGGGTTACATCTCTTTATATAGAGAAGAAGGAAACCCTAACGCTAACCTGACGGTTCAATAAAAGCGACGAGGAAAAGAACCGTAAAGAAACCTCGAAGGAGCTTATAATTTCGCTCACCTAATAAAATCTAGATTACAATATAATAATAATAATAATAATAATAATAATCCTACTCTACTATCCATAACAAAGTTTTATGAAACTTTTAATTTTTTTTCCTTTTGAAACTATTTGTTTCGCATGTAATTTGACTATAACAATTACCAATAAATTATGATTTTTTAATGTAAATAGATTACTGTATGATTTTTTCAATGTAAATAAATTATGATTAATGTAGGTGGATTTGTAGAAATATAATTAAATTTGACCGAATCATCTGCCTGAGCCCATATTTCTTTAAATGTCTGAAAACAAGTCAAAAAAAGGCCTCTCAAGCCATTTAAGACGCAGAACGTTTATTGTTAAAGTAATGGCGTTTCCGGATTCTAACAAAATCGCGGGGATAGCTCAGTTGGGAGAGCGTCAGACTGAAGATCTGAAGGTCGCGTGTTCGATCCACGCTCACCGCAAAACTTCCGTCTTTTTGGTTCCACTCGTATTCTCCTTTTTACATTTCTGCCCCGGAATTTCTCTCAAATTTTAGCGGGGTATTATATCAATGGTTTTTTTCTATTTCGGCCCCGCAATTTATCTTCCCTCGACGACACATATACTCCCTCCGTTTGGAAAAAGTGTTCCTATTTTGACTTTGTGTAAAAATAAAGAAGTACTTCGGGGTATTAAATTATAGTTGACTTCCAATTTTGCCCTTGATGTGATAGGTAAAAGTAAGATGTGATGGATAGATTATTAGAGAATAAAATATGATGTGATTGGTAGGGTAAAAAGTAAGAGTAAAAGTGGTTTTTTAATAGAAAGTGGAAGTGTTTTGTTGGAAATGAAAAAAATGAAAGAGGAAGTGTTTTAAAAAACGGAGGGAGTATTATCCTTTTTTATTTTCTTTTTTTATTTAAAAAAGCCTATGTTTTCCCGAGTAGGGCTGTAATTTTGATAATTGTAGTGTTATACATTTGGATAACTTATTTGTCCAGCCCGTTATACATTCATACTTGGCTCATTGCTTCCACAAAGTACTTGGTTGGTTATGAATTTGTATTTTTGTTCGAACCATTTTTTTGTTAAGTATTTATTATTTATACATTAGTTTTTTTTACGTATTTGACATTGTTCAGTATTTTGGACTTCAACATTCACTTTTTTATTCTTTTTATAGTTAATTGAATTTTTATTAACGGATTTAGATATTCGATAATGTTTTGAAAATCGAATCAGACATCAAACCGAACTAGCAATTGGGTCAAAGGTCAACCAGATTGACACAAGTCAATGACCTATAGCTTGGTATAAAATATTCATATTTATGTTTATATAAAAAATTATCAAATTTTTTGAAGTACTTTAAAATATAATAAAATATTATCACATAAAATAAGTATGTCTATAATTATAAGTAATATGAAGTTTATTTAAAAAATACAAAGCATTATAGTTAGATGTAGATTATTTTTAAAAAAATATTAGAAGACAACATGTATAAGAAATAAATATACTCGTACATTTGATACTGCTTACAAATATCCGACATTTGATTTAACCCAGATGGCTATAACTTTGAATTTGAAGGTTAGAGGTCTTGGATTCAAATCCTTCTGCCTCATCTTACATTTTTGTTTCCGGGTTTGAAGACACTGATATTCGGTCGGATACGGATTCAGATTTCTCAACACTTAATCGGATTTGGATTCGGATAAACTATACTTTTGTGGATATTATCGGTTTAAAGCCCTAGTATTGTTTTAGAATTAGAACGAAAAAAAAAAAGATCCAGCAAGAGCACTCCCTCCTTAAACCTTGTCATGGGTCCGCCTGTATTTAAATGAAGGTCCATTAATAAATGACCTATATTCCAAATGAAGGTCCACAAAAGAGTCCATTCAAATACATTTTTGGTGGACTTCAATTTTCAAAGTAAAGGGTTTCCCATTGGGCTTTGTTTTCGCATTAAACTATCGGGAATATATTTTTTTCTATTCGGAGTATAAGCCTATATTTAATTTGGATTTGTAAACAACATTTGAACTCGGTTATTACATAATTTACATTTACTTCGTCCGTCCCGCAAAATATTTTCTATTTTGACTTTTGAAAAGAAAAATTATAGAAGTTCGACTACGGTAAAACCATGGAAAATGAAATGATTATGGCTCGAGAAATATCAAAATGGATAGGGTGTTGAATGTAGTTCGGTAAGTTCGGTAAAATTTAAAATAAATAAGCACGATTGTGTCAATTGAAGCCAAATTAAAATATTTTATGAAACATTTAAGATGAGAGAGTTGATAAATTTTACTAGGCGTGGGTAGTAAAATACTTGGCAAGAACGTACAACAATATTTTAGGAAAAAGATTCTTATTTTCTTTTCTATTGGACGCAAATTAATTAAGGTTTTAATGTTTAATAGAAAATAATAATTATGTTGTTAATTTCCTTTAAGCAAAGGAGTAGAATGCACGAGAAAGATTTCCACTCATGAGAAACTTATAGTGCTTTGGTCGTGGGTTTGACAGTTTAAAAACGAGGGAGAAGATAACACTAGAATAATATAATGGCCGGTCACTTAAGTCAAAGAGATTAACATAACATACCCTAGCTTTTCTTTTTACTTTCTTTCCTTTGACGGAAAAGAAATCAATAACCCTAGGCCCTAGCACTCCATATATATATATATATATCGAAAAAAGTTCCTAGTTTCACAGAGTGTAAAAATAAGAAAATGTTAAATTATACTCTTGTTTTGCCCTTAATGTGATGGATCAAAGTAAGATATGATGGATATATTACTAAGGTAGGGTATGAAAAAGTAAGAGTCAAAGTGGTTTTTAGTGAAAGTGTTTTGTTGAAAGTAGAAAAATGAAAGAAGAAGTATTTTTGAGAACAGATGAAGTATATACTATACATTATGAAGGAACAAGGCCGGCCCAAGAGTGAGCTGAGCGAAGAACAACGTAAGTGCAAGACCACATGATCTTCTCAAGGCCGGCCTGAGAGTGACCCTACCTGATCAGGTCCAATATGTTAAGCGCCCAATTTTTTTTTATTAATGTGGCCCTCTGACATCATCTTTGTTGAACCCATCATAGATTTTGTCTTTGTAATGAGATTGACTCAGGATGTAAGTGCAAGACCACATGGTCTTCTCAATGCAAAATAGCTGAGACTCGAGTTTATTGAAATATTATCAAAAAAAAAGAGGTTGTTATTCTATCCATGTAGTGTGTATTGTTTAATTAGATATTTTCTTGTAACTCTTATTTGTATTTTTTTTTTACAAAGAATAGATTTTTGTTCTTGAGTTATATTTTAGTACTCCTCCCGTACTCCCGTCCCTAAAAACATGTGTAATTTTGATTTTAAGAGTTTTGAGAGTGTATTTTGGTGTTGAGTTTTCAAAAATGTCTTTGGATGTGATGAGTAAAAGTGGGATTTGTTGGGTGGATTAATACTCATATAATGAATAGATGTAACGTGATAAGTATGTTAAGAATTAGTGGGGTAAAACTGACTTTTTAAATGAAATGAGAAAATTTTTTTGGGACAGATGAAAAAAAAGTTTTCAGAGAAATACTTTGTAGAAAGTTTAATTTAGCATCTTATCTGTCACATTGCAATTATCCGTTCTTGAAGCTGTAGAAGTTCTATTCGGAGAAGAGTCTCGTATTTTTTCTAGATTTCTTGTTTCTAAAAAACATGATCATAAAAGTATCAAGTTCAAATCGGGTGTAGGTAAATGAAGATTTAATTTTAATCTAGTCAATGAATAATAGAATTTGTCTCTAACACATAAAAGAATCTCTTGCAAAGCTGATCCTTTTTCGTTACCGTTACCAGATATCAAATACGATAATTACAGATTTCGTTATTGACCAACTAAGCAATGCTTCAAATTATGAATCAATAATGGAATTTGTCTCTAATGCATAAAAAAAATCTCCAGCAAAGTTGATCCTTTTTCGTTACTGTTAACATATACTCCCTCCGTCCCTGAAAATATGGGAACTTTTGATTTTTAAGAGATTTAAGAGTAGTGTATTTTGGAATTGAGTTTCCAAATAAGTCATTGGATATTATGAGTAAAAATAGAATTTGATAGAAAAATTAATAATGAATAGGTGTGATGTGATGTGTAAATTAAGAATTAGTATGGATAAAAACGACCTTTAATGGAAATGAGAATTTTTTTAAAGGCAAATGAAAGAAGAGGAACAAAAGATTTTCAGGGACGACGGGAGTAATCGTTACAGAATTCATTATTGACCAACTAAGTAATGCTCCGAGTTATCTCTTCCTAATCTCTTCCCTCTCGGAGCCTCACTCCGTTTCAATTCCCTCAATCACACGAATAAATTTTTTTTTTTTGGAGCTATAATCACATGATTAGTTACATATGATAATGAAATTAGAAGCGGCTAATGATTAATTAATTAATGGATATGAAGAAATAATGGTGCATGTGACGGTCCATGTGTACGCACTGTAAATTGTTTGGTGGAATATATTATTTGTTCCCCGCACAAAATTTTATTTCCCAATTCAGAACGATATTTCGTGGATCTTATGAAACGTACAAAAGGACCACAGCCTTGGTACCAATGGTACACATTATATTATCAACTACTACGTACCACTCTACTTTTATTTTGTGCCTCTTTCTCAAATGTAGTGTAAAAAAACATGGTTGGTCTTGAAAATTCAAGGGCACAAGAGGAGAGGAGAGAGAGTAAAGGGCTAATAATAAATTAAATTATGATAGGTAAGGTTAGAATTAATAAGGAATAGAAAGGAGTATTATAGTACTCCCTCCGTCCTAGAAAACATGGGAGTTTTGATTTTGAATGGGGATTTAAGGGGAGTGTATTTTGGTATTGAATTTCCAAAAATGTCTTTTGATGTGATGGGTAAAAATATGATTTAATGGATAGATTATTAGTAAAAAGGTATGATGTAATAGGTAGGGTATGAAAAAGTAAGGGATAAAAGTGACTTTTTAATAGAAATGAGAAGTGTTTTTTGGGACGGATGAAAAAAGAAAGGAGAAAGGTTTTCAGGGATGGATGGAGTAATAAACATAACAAAATAATGGGTCAAATTAAAAAAAATAAGGTTTTTTTATTTTATATATAGGCCTCTGAAAATAAAGTTATGAATTATACCGTAATAACGGGTCTCTGAAAAATGGGCTAGGGCCGATAAGGCTATTTGGCCCTATCCTAGGCCAGCCATGGTAAAAAATGCGAGTATTAAATTATAGGCAAATTCTATGGTGGACCTAAGGTCCACCATTAACTTACATATGAACAAAATAAGTACTCAGTATTTCTTTACTAGTTGAATAAGCATTTTTTTCTAAAATAAAAAAAAAACTAATTTTTTTTAACGTGAGAATGTCCACAAAAATGATGTACACCAAAGAAGTACTCAAAATTATAATTTATAATGGAATAATGGTATATTTCAAAGAAAAATGAAATAATGGCAGAGTATATATAGAGAGAGTGTTATAACCACAAATAGAAATATGATTGAATAATAGAAGCCGACTAAAATATAAATATTATCATAATTAATAATACCAATACGGTTATTATTATAATGGTCTAGCTAACAAATTAAACTCCGTGCATATGACAATTCTTTTTAAATTAAATACCCCATATATGGTGTCCCATGAAAATTAAAACTAAACTTCTTTCTCCTTTATAGATGTTCCAAAAAATTCAAAAATCTTCCCTCCGAAATAGCAAAACTTAAAAATTCTCTCTAACCTAAACAAACTTTAACAACACATATATTTTTCATTTTTCTTAAAAATAAAAGTACAGAACACTTTTAAGGAATGTTTGGGTGGGTTTGAAGTCCAAAACTTTAATATAACGCGTGACCCTACTTTAAGACTAATTAATGGCGAAGAAAATTAAAAGGGAAATCTTGAGGGCTTCATTTTCTGATTTAACCAACGGAGATAAAAGGGCAGGCCAGGCATGGGTGGAGAGGGCAATGATTTATTACGTCAAAATATTCTAATTTGCTATGATTAGTAGTAGTGACGATATATGCCTCGTTCTACATATAATTGCATCAACTTTTAAACAAATCTTATTGGGATATAACTTTAGAGAATAATATATCTTGATTTATTATATTTGTTCACTCTCACAATTGATTACCATGTTACTATTCTCACTTCTCCTTAATTTTTATTATATTTATTTGTGTGTTTTGATTATTTGATGAGATTAAACACTCATGTGATCACTTCTTCTTGTGTAAAGATTGATATACGAATGAACGTGAAAGAATTTAAGATGGATTGATATACGAATGAACGTGAAAGAATTTAGGATGGAAAAGGGTTACCGGATCACTACGTAGCAGCATTACAAAGAGCGATATACGAATGAACGTGAAAGCATTTAGGATGGAAAATGGTTATTGGATTGGTAATAAGACACTTGGGTCAAACTACGTTAAAAAATTGAATCTAATCGATTACTTAGTTCAACTCAAAAGCTTATGTACCGATTTATTTTCTCTTCAACTTCTGATGTGGGATACTCTTTAACAGAACGTGAAAAAAACTTGATAGACACACACACAAGATCCGTTTTTCATTTTTGTGGAGGTAAATGTTAAAGAATATCCCACATCGGAACTTGAAGAGAAAATAAACCGGTATATAAGCCCTTGAGTTGAACTAACTAATCGATTGGATTCAATCTTTTAATGTGGTTCAACCCAAGTGTCTTATTGCCCAATCCAGTTGTTCATACCCATCCTAAATTCTATCATGGTATCAGAGCCAGTTTTAGCCCACCTCGTTTGTCAAGGTGTCCGTCTAGACGTTCATTCCTAGCGGCCCGTTAGTCTTTAGCCCAGTTGTCCGTATGGAGGTTGTACCCAACGGCCTGTGGCCTGTTTAACACGATTGCTCGTCTGGAAGTCCATACCCAGTGGCTCGTGGTCCTTTAGGTGTTGGCGGTCAAAAAAAAATCAAGAGGATGGGAGTCCATTTGCAAGTGGACAACCGGGCCATTTGCAAGTGGTCAACCGGTTAGATTCAAAATGGCTCGGTTGTCCACTTGAGGGAGAGTGTTAAAGAATATCCCACATCGGAACTTGAAGAGAAAATAAACCGGTATATAAGTCCTTGAGTTGAACTAACTAATCGATTGGATTCAATCTTTTAATGTGGTTCAACCCAAGTGTCTTATTGCCCAATCCAGTTGTTCATACCCATCCTAAATTCTATCAGTAAAAGTTAAAATTTTAATATGTAGTATAAAATTTAACTTTCATATAATTCATAAAAAATTAATAATATATGCAACTGATGGGGTTTAGAACCCGGGACCTAGGATATTAGGTAGGAGAGTATCGAACAATGGCTGAGTGCCTTTTCGATCGTAAGATTGCAAAGTGAGTATATTTTCTTGGTAGTGAACACGTCCTTCTCTCCCTAAGAGGGAAGGGTATTTATATAATATATTTGTCATATACTTGTGTTTCCTAGCCGTTGTCTAGGACAAGACCTAATGGGTCGGGCTCATTGGAATCGTATCTTTGACTAATAATACCAGAGATGTAATTACAAATGGTATGACTATAAATAATATACAAACAAATAGTATCAGAATTGTCCTTGTTTGGACCCGTCGAGTAGACATGGCGTACAAGATCCCATGCCCGTGAATCCGTGATAGGACTGTCTTGCTTCTCTGGCAGCGGAGGCTGAGTAGTATGCGATTTTGATGGCACCTGGTTAAAGATCTGTCCAGGCTTGCCCCAGAGTCCGAGTGCATGGGTTCGAGCTGAGTAGAGACACAAGTCCGAGTGCGATTGTTGTCTTGAGTGCTTGGTTTTCTTTAAGTCCTGCTCAGCTGAGTAAGGCGTTTTTGGCCGAGTGCAATCGATTCCTGTAATTGGATGGGCCTTACGTTGGGGCGTTATAGTTTTTGTTGGACTGGATACCCCCAGTCCAGGGTATCCATCAACAACTTTTAATTTTAATGACTTTAACTTTTGATTTTCTCGTTTCATTTATTTTATTTTTTTAAATTTTTTAAATTTTAAATTTTATTTGATTTGTTTACTAGTATTTTTATTTTTTACATATATTATTGAATATCTTTCAAGAAAAATGATTTTAAAAATTAATTTCCTAACAACCAAGTCTAAAAGCTACTCTCCCTGAATTTTCAGACTTTGGCTTTTCGAATCAAACAGCCAAGTGAAAAGCCATTAGCCAAATAATACTCCATCCATTCTTAAAAAGACTTCCTCTTTCATTTTTTTTCACTTCCAACAAAATACTTCCACTTTCTATTAAAAAACCACTTTTACTCTTATTTTTTCATACCCTACCTATCACATCATACTTTTTCTTTAATAATCTACCCATCACATCTTACTTTTACCCATCACATCAAGGACAAAATTGGAAGTCAACTAAAATTTAACACTTCCTTATTTTTCCACTTTTTCAAAGTAGGAACTCTTTTTGAGAACGGAGTGAGTAGTTTTTATTGTTCGATTAGTAAAAAAACCAATGTCAGTAAAAGATACCAAAAATCATCCGAAAAGATGTTTTCCAAATACAACTTGTATTTTATCACAAAACATTTGAATGCTGTAGAGTAAAATATAGTGTTAATTAAGGCTTGCGAGTACTAAAAAAAAGTAAGATTTGTTATCATTGTAGTGTTAATTAAGAGTTGTGATTTTCTATGATTTTCCCCTAGCAAATAACACACTTTAATGGGCTGGGAAGATTTGTAATTATAAGTTTTAGATATGGATTTACAAAATGCATAAAAGGCAATAAACAAATGTTACTCCACTAAAATCTGGAGTAATTATATTCTTGTCTTTCAAAGGAAAGTGTTAAACCTTTTCATCCGATGGGTCAGTTAGTTTTTTATACTGTAGTTTTTGCATGTTTATAATGACACTAATAAATACTTTATCCGTCCCTAAATATTTGTGTATTCCCGAGGTATAATATCAAGTTTTTTCAATTCATTTTATTTACATATTGGTATAAAAATAAAAAATAAAATTTACATATCAAAAAACTACATGAAAAGCTCTTTGGAATAAGAGGTGATAAGAATATTTTATTTTATCAAATGACCAATGAAAACGTAGAAATAAATAAATGTTTCCACGACTGCTGAAAAAGCAAATGTGAGATATATTTTGGGACGGAGGGAGTATAATAGTTCCATCTTCCAAAATCCACCCGCCAAAAATAGAATCTAAGTTTTAGAAATACTGAGTACAAAAGGGAAAATTTTGATATAAGACTACTTTTAAGAGTAAACTTACCTAGTTCTTTCATCTTGTAAAAATTTTCCTATTTTAAGTGATTTAAGGAAGGTGTATTTTATTATTTGATTTTCTACAAATACCCTTAGCGTTTCTTTTTAAAAGTGATATTTCACAACAATAAATAGTTAAGAATAATAAAAATGACTAATTAAAAAACAAAAAGATGAGATGCTATAGATTAGATATGGGAAAGTAGGATTAAAAGGAAATATTTTAGTCTATTTTAGAAAAACTGAAATATTTTATGGGACGGATAAGATAAGAAAATTAAACGATTTTGTGGGACAGAAAAATTAATTTTTATTTTTATAATAGTGTCTATATAAAATGAATTAAAATCACTTAAAATCTTGTTTCGTTTTGGATAATATAGCATTTTTTTGAGGAGAGAGGAAGTATTAAACATTACATGTAATTCGATTAGCATCTCAATGATCATCAATCTTAAACACCACATAATTAATCTTTAATTCACACACTTTAAGACATGCGGCAATGGGACTAATTACTTTGTCTTAAGTCTCCTGTGGACTAAGACTTCGTTATAACTTTGACTTTTCTTGGGAAGAAGGTAATTAAGATTTTCTTGGTCTTTAACTTTCATGTTCTCCAAATCTATTTTCTAAATTTGGGATTCTTTAAATTTGATTTAACATCCTTTTTTAGGAATACTTTTTAATAATATAGCCGTCCCATAAAACTTTTCAAAAAGAAAAAAAAGTGTGCCTTAAAAATATACTCCATCCATTTTTTAAAACCCTTTCTCTTTCATTTTTTTTGTTTTCCTTAAAACACTTCTTTTTTCTATTAAAAAATCACTTTTACCCCTACTTTTTCATACCCTACCTGTCACATCATACTTTTTCACTAATAACTAAACTAACACATCTTACTTTTACCCATCACATCAAGGCCAAAATTGGAAAGTCAACTAAAATTTCACTTTCCTTATTTTGCCTCAAAGTCAAAACAAGAACCGTTTTAAGAAACGGAGGGAGTATAATTTTGATATTATTTTCCAATTTTTCCCGTACTTAACAATAAAATCTGATATAATGTGTATGATAGATGAGTCATTATTAGAAAATAATATCAAAATAATTCATTTTTAGGGGTGCCTTTTTTCGGTTTTGAAAAGTTTTATGGGACGAAAGAAGTATAAGATGAAATATATTTAAGGTTGCGCTCTGTTCATCTGATTTGACCTGATTTTTTGAAGATATGATCTGATTATATCTGATCTAATTTGATCTGATTAGATCTTACATCATACTCCCTCCGTTCCTTTAAACACTTCCTATTTTGACTTTGAGCCAAAATAAGGAAAGTGTAATTTTGGTTGACTTTCCAATTTTGTGTTATATATTTTAGTGTAATTGGAAAAACTATGACCAATGGTACCCTAATAATCATCAAAGAAGTTTGGTGGTGCGGAGTGCACGCTTCATTGAGTTTGTTACGATAAAAATCTCGTTACATCGGGAGTTCCAAGGGGGCAGCGGCCCCTTGGCGGGGGTTCGAGGGCAGCGCCCCCGAGCAGGGTTCAAGGGGCGGCAGCCCCTGTGGGGTCCAAGGGGCAGAGCCCCTGGCTGGGGTCGAGATGCCAGGTCAGTTAGAAAATTTTTTATTTTGGGCAAAATGCTATGTTAAAAAATTCATTTGAATTTGTATTTTCGAATTTCCTTTAAAGGAAAAATTCGTTACGGATAGCGCTGATTTTCGAAGGAGTTTTCGCCGAAGAGTTGCGTGCTTTGGGTAATAGACGCGATGGTGTCTTCTCCTTCTCACCGCAAGTTTATAAATTCCCGCAAGCCATGGTCGGAATTACGTTCGGAAATTTCATAGCAATTCATACTCGTTATTGATATCTTCGAGTTTTATCCGATTGAATTTTGGAGTGAACAACCAAAATATTCAATCTGAAAGTGTTATACACAACTCTCGATTCATCCAATTTTTTTTCCGTTAATTTCCCCAACATTTTGTCCCTGATCTGATGGGTAAAAGTAAGATTTGATAGTTTGATTATTAGTGAAAAAATATGATGTGATATGTAGGGTATGAAAAATAAAGTAGGGGAAAAAGTGGTTTTTTAATAGAAAGTGGAAGTGTTTTAAGGAATTGGGAAAAAACGAAAGAAAAAGGATTTTATGGAACGGAGGGAGTATAAATTTGATCAAAATTAAATTTAAAATTATTATTATAATTAATAGTAATAATTGTAATAATAATAATAGAAATATTAATAATAACAATAGTAATAGTAATAGAAATAACAATAATAACAAAAGTAATAATAAATTTGATTAAAACTAATAATAGTAATAATAATAATAATAGAAATAATAATAAAAGAAATATTAATAATAGTAGTAATAATAATGACTATAATAAATTTGGTTAACTCATACATGATGGTTGTGAAGCCAAAGGGACTCATTGTTGATTTTTATATTTGGAATTTTATTAGTTACAATATGCAGAGTTGTAAAGGAGCCTTACTTGATTGGGAGAATGGATTCTGAGGGCTGAATTATATGCAACAAGTTATATATATGACCAGTAAGTTTGTACACCTTTATTTGGAGAGTTGGATTAAATTAACTTTGAACCTATGGAACTATTATTTGAGCCATTATTTAGAAATTACAGTTTAGTCACGTTGATTAATGCAGACAATCTAGAATATTTAGTGAGCATAGACAACCTAGAAACTTTAAGAATTCTCGGGAGGCATGGCGATAATAATATAGTCCATATAAATATATGTGCTAGCTAGTGATGTTAGTGTGATGACCTATTTTGCGTAATATAATTGGGTTTACG
Organism: Cuscuta campestris; assembly: GCA_900332095.2. NCBI lineage: Eukaryota > Viridiplantae > Streptophyta > Magnoliopsida > Solanales > Convolvulaceae > Cuscuta > Cuscuta campestris. The sequence continues at coordinate 1,134,440 of OOIL02006555.1, forward strand.
TAGATCAAACAACATTTGGATTAGACGTTCTCAAACGAGTTAATTAAGAGGTGTGAAGTGCACACTGGTTCAACGATATTACAATTTTATAGCGTGGATCCGGGGGCGGCAGGCTCGGTAGGGAGGCCAAGGGGCGACAGCCCTGCCCCCTGGCGGGGTCTTAGGAGAAATTTTATATTTTGGACATTATTATTTTATGAAAATCTTTTAGATTTTTGTAAACGGAGTCCAAAGCATAAAATAATTCAGACGTACGGATAAAAGTCCAAATTGGCCCGAAACCACAAGAACCTCTTTGCGCGAACGTTAGTTTGCTTCCTTACGTGAACATACATGCTGCTCATTGATTTTCGATTCTATAAATATTTATATTCGCAGGTATGGTTGAGAGAATGGAATTTCGAAGTGCTTGTTCTTGATCAATCTCTAATCCGATTAAAGTATTTTAGTGTACCCCAAAATAACTTTGATCTGAAAATGTTCTACAGGATTCATTAAAACCATCAAGTCGATCATCTCGTTCTTTGTTCACCAATGTCTTTAACGCTGCTTCGCAGCATTTTTCCTTCACATAAAATTCTAACAATATGTATTGTGATTCTAGATTAGTGCACAATTATATTGTAGTAATGTAGTATCGATCATAGAACACAACCCAAGAAGAGTTTTTGCTTAATTAAGCTTTGGATGATATCTAAAAATAGGCAGGCTATGCATGATTTTGTTTATGATGATGTACGTGCTAACCCCGAGCACCCTTAAGGCACCTAAACGTTTCCAATAAATACAACCACATCTTTTAGTTGAAGACATCAAGTACTTCCTTCGTCCCACTATATTTGTCCATTTTCATTTTTACACATCATCCAATGCACTTCTTTAATCCATTTTATCTTGCAATTTGTATATTAAAAAATTATAGAAATTATATATTAATAATCTATATGTTAAGAAAAATCAAACAAGATCACACATGACTATATTTAGGCTTACACATTGAGAGAATTTGATGAGTCAAAGTGCTTAGATGAACAATTCCAAAAGTCAAAAGTGGACGAATATAGCGGGACGGAGGTAGTATAATTTAGTACCAGTACTGCACGTGGATAGCGGATGCTCTAAACACATGACCAGTGATGCATCTATTTTTTTTGTAATTTTAAATTAAATAAAGTCTATGAATATAATGGTGATGAAGTGTAATATTCGGCGACAACAACAAAGGCAAGGTCATTGGAACGTAACCGGAACCACCAAAAAAGATGTAGCATCAGTATTGAAAGTGTGTTATTAGTTAATATATATAGCCTCAAACATAACTTGCTTACTATGAGTCTCATCATAGATGTACGACGACAAAGGTAATTGTCACTTAACTTAAGTGGAAAGATTTTGTGAGACGAAGGGAGAAAATATTATGATGATACATGTAAATGTGTATATGCTGCATGTAAAGACTATTCTTTTTGGCCCGATGGAGTATTATTTATATACTCCATCTATTTTGATTTACTAGTATAATTTTTTTACTAGTATAGTCTATTCATAAGATCAAGCATCAATATCTTTCTTCTTACATAGCATCTTCATTAAATTTTTTAAGGGTAATTCACGGAAATGAGACTAAAACATATCACTTTTGTTCAAATAGGAGCGGTTCTGTTTATTCTAACGTTTTTCTTTTTCTAAATTAATATCGTTAAACTAGCATCATTTTATACAGGGATTTGGATATAATTTCCAAAAAGGTAAATTGTTAAATCATAGTCCATATTCAAGACCAATATATAAAAATAAGATCATAAATTGAAACAAAATGTAAAACAAGATGAAAGGAGTATATAGATACGTGTGATATATAAGCGATGCAAACGTGTTACATTAATGGAGCTCTTCTACGACATAATACAAAACTAAAAACAAAAAACAAAAAAAAAGCCTCATACAAATACACAAAAAAAGCTTTATAAAAAAAAAGTCTACCCGGCCTATCAAATTAGAGGGAAAAAAAAAAAGAAAATGTACAAGGTGTATGGCAAATTGCAGTTTTAGTCCCCATATTTTCTCTTTTGTGCAACTTTGTACCCACAAAACTTCACCAATCAAGATTTTGACCCTTCTTCCTTCTCAAACTCTGTCAAACCCTACCGTGTGTGTACATACATATTTCTTTTCGTCATCATCGTAGCTTATATGGCCAATGCATACATACATATATATACATATATATGTATATATATATATATACATATATATATAGATATATATTTATATATATGTATGTATATGTATATGTATTCATGTATGATGACAACAACGTTTGATGTCTTGGGCAATTCTTTTGGCATCCATGGATGCACCTAAGAGTCCACGTTTGGTGAACCCCACAGCATAGAGCCCACATTCCCCCTTCCAACCATTGGGAAATGGCCTTTTGGGCAATCCATCTTTCTCCGAGAACATCTCTTGATCCTAGACGTCGCGAAAAATTTAAATTATCGTTAAAAATTAAAGGAACGCGACTTTTTCGTCGAGAAAAAAGAGAAGGGTTTTTGTGTAGGGTAGGTACCTTTAGCCAAGAGGGCACATTGCTTTTGTAGCCAGTTGCTAAGATTATGGAATCAAAAGGCTCTTCTTTCCCATTTACAAATTCAACGGTGTGTCTCTTTAGCCTTTGGATGCCGGGGTAAACCTGCATGGGTTAATTAATTAGTTAGTTAATTTATATGATAAATTTGTTGTCTAGTAATATAACAAAGTACTTTTTTTTTGTGGGTCACATCAATGCACTCAAAGTTATGGGGAAACAAACACGCAAAGATCTTTGTGGTTTAGGTAGGGCAAGACCCCATTTTGGGGGTTCCCACCACTTTTCTCTTCTCTCCTCAAAGTATGCTCAGAGGTCGTTGTTCAAGTGGTCAATAAGAATTGCAGAAAAAAAAAAGTCGGGTTCGACTCTTAGTGGGAATAAGTGTGGGATGATATATATATATATATATATATATATATATATATATATATATATATATATATATATATATATACTCCCTCCGTCCCACTATATTCGTCCACTTTTGACTTTTGGAACTGTTCATCTAAGCACTTTGACTCATCAAATTCTTTCAATGTGTAAGCCTAAATATAGTCATGCGTGATCTTGTTTGATTTGTCTTAACATATAAATTATTAATATATAATTTCTATAATTTTTTAATATACAAATTACAAGATAAAATGGATTAAAGAAGTGCATTGGATGGTGTGCAAAAATGAAAGTGGACAAATATAGTGGGACGGAGGAAGTATATATATATTTATTCTGCACAAACATTTTTTACTAGGGCTAGGGACCGATCTCATTTCTTATTGATTACTTGAAATCAGAATTGAACTTCATTTATCTTTTCAAAAGTGTTCTGTCTGGACGAGGTCTGAGTGGACTGAGGGGATGATGTGTTATCCTTTTTTCTCTACATAGAGTATTAAAAATAAATTCATTTTCTTGTATTTGATTGAAAATTTGGAAAATAAAAAAAATACTTTTTGTTGTTATAACATAAGAAAATACAGTGAGTTTCGATATAAAAGACATGAAAATGGGTGGAAAATGTCTTTTACCAAAAACAAAAAAAAATCTCAAAATAAGATTCATTTTTCATAAACAACTAGTCAAACAAACTAAAACTCAGAAATAGGAAAATGACTTGTGAAAGTCATTTGCCCTATTTTCTAGTGGACCATAAATACTAAAGTTAGTCCTCTAGATTTTTGTTGTGAGTTTACTTTCTTCATCACACACTTTCTAAGTCTCATCAAATTTCGATGAACTCTTGACAACGATGATGAAAGGTGATAACATGTAGTATAGAACTAATGCACACACTAGGGATAGATATCACGTACTAATTATATGTTGGAAAAAAGTTAAACTAATATCATAGAGAGTAATTCAATTCACTTCTCTTATATAGCCGTCCGGTCGACTAGTCGAGAAAGACTTAAGTAAGAATAGGGTCCGAGGGTTCATCCTTTTTATGTATGTTCAAGTCTCTTGTCATCATATGTGTCACACACAATCAAAACTCCCCCAAAATGTTCCAAAAACCCACAAAATATTCAGAGATAAAATGGAATCTATGGGTCCAAGAAAGAAAGGGGAAAAAAGAGTGAGAAAAGAAGCAAGAAAGAGAAGTGGTGTTAGATCATTTGATTTGTTTAGGCAGAAATGGAGTTGATGAAAAGCATAGTAGTGATAGGATAGGAAGTGCAATATATTGGGCAATGATTGAGTGTGACTAAGAAAAGATCATCATCATGTGATGCATGCATGGCCGTAATGCAAAAAGTGAAAAGAAAGGAGATTCAGTCCCTCCTATTTATAATATAAAAAAAAGGGGGAAGATAAGTACATATTATACTCTATTCTAATTTGGACTCTACTCAAAGATCATACTATTATTATTATTGCTGCAATATAGTACTACTATAATATGCTACAACATTGATTTGGTGTTGTTGGAGTTATTCTCTATGAATAAATCTATTGTACACTTAAGATTGTGCCCAAGTTGTACACCATGGTTGTGCACCGAGCCACCGGCACTTTGGGTCAGTGAAATAATGATTCACAATGACACAAAATACTAGAATAAACTTTTTTGATTGCACTAGTATTTTATGTCAGTGTGAAGTGTCAAAGTTTCTGGACACACCTATAGTGTACAACTTGGGATATACTTTTGGTATAAAAGTAGCATGATTGTTATTCTATATATGTCATGAATGAACTATTTAAGTTCCAGTTAATTGATTCTTCCTTCTTTCGAATGGCATAATTGTGATTCTTCCACGTGAGAACGTTACATGTTTCCTATTTACTATTCACATGATCTGGATTTAGGTCTAGTTAATCGATTCTTTACTCCGTAAGGAAGTCTCGATTGCCACATCAACATTTATTTTTTGTTTTGAAGTAATCATATCTATGACGACCTATTTTCAATCCAGTCTATTTAGTGCAAATATTTCAATATATAAACATATATACCTTGATGTGGCCGGTTTTGATCTTGGCGAGGGTCCCGACGTCGAGGACGGGGGTTTTCCCGGAGATGTTTTTGAGCTCTAACGGGCCGACGGGCGGGCGGGGGAGGCCGAGGCGGGCGGTGTCGCCGAGGGTCAGCCAGGAAACCGCCAACAAGAAGCGGTCGACAATTCGGACCGGAAGCCATTTGAGTAACCACATGGACAGCCCAAAAGTTGATCTCCCCATCATCTCTCGTGGTAGGACGTGGACCTTTTTTTAAAAAAAAAATTTGAAAAATAAAAAAAGGGGGTTAATTATGGAATAAAGTAAAATATAAACAGAAAAAAGAGGGATATATGAAGAAGAATTTCTTCCAAAAGAGAAGAAAATAAGAGGAAAAAAATAAAAAAGTTTTGGGGGGGAATGACAAATAAGTAAATGCAAGGGGAAAAGGGCCACACAAACACAATGGACAGTAATCTGCCACTCTGGAGGTGATGGTTTTGGCTGCCCCTTTTTCACCAGGGCCATTATTCTCTCTTTTTTACTCCTTATGTTTGAAAAAAGTGTTCCTATTTTGACTTTGTGTAAAAATAAGGAAGTATTAAATTGTAGTTGACTTCCAATTTTGCCCTTGATGTGATAGGTAAAAGTAAGATGTGATGGATAGATTATTAGAAATAAAGTATTATGTGATAGGTAAGGTATGAAAAAGTAAGGGTAAAAGTGATTTTTTAATAGAAAGTGGAAGTGTTTTGTTGGAAGTGAAAAAAAATGAAAGATGAAGTGTTTTAAAAAACGGAGAGAGTATTAATTAATTTCATTAGAAAAACACTCTTTTTTTTCTTTTTTGGAATGTCTTAAAAAAATTAAATTTTTTTAGAAAATTTTGAGTGACTCAAAAGCTCAAATTTGTGGGTGTGATCAAAGAAAAGTTTTTTTTTATATATACTCTAACATGTGCTTTTCACGTGCATGTGTTACATTTTTGAGCTCTGAACGTGAAGTTTTAACTTTTTCTGAATGGGGTGACGATGAATTTTGAATTTATAATCTCTTGATCAACAAAACTTTGATACCATGTCAATGAACTTAACGAAAAAATTCAAGAATCTATAAGAATTTTTCCCAAATGGAAACTATAAGAATCTCTTGGGACAACCTAAATACTACAAAAGAAAATTTTAAAAAAAAAATTGGGAGGGAGGAATTACTTTTTATGGCATGGAACCATATATTTTGGGCATGACCGATTAGCGGAAAAAGCATATGGTAACTTATTCCCTTCGGCCAATAAATATGCTACAAGTCAAAAAGTTTTTTTTAATGTCACATCAGGAGAGACTTTTTTTATTAGAGAAAATCTAAGAGGCTTATTACTAAATTAAAGTTTTTACATATACATGACCAAAAAAAAGTTTAAAAAAAAACTCTCTCCATCTCATTTTTGTCTCATTTTAGTTTACGATATTTGAATAAATATTTTTATGCAACTTATCTTAAATAAATTTGCAGAATCAAAAAATAAAAATAAAATACACTAATTTTTTTTATAAAATAAGAGTTACATATCATAGATGAAAATATATAAAGAAAATACACTATTAGTTTAAAGAGTTGTGTTTTATAAAAAAAAAGTTCTTTGAGAGTCAAAATAAGTTAACTTCTAAAAGAAATTCCTATAGTTTTTTTTTCACATTAATAATTCAAAAATGCATTGTCATATTGTTTCTCTTGCTTAAGTCACATAATAATACAAATAAATATGCTTTCCTAATCATTAAATAAGTTGATGAGATAGCAAATCCAAATAATTAATGGGATGTAAGTTGATATCAATAGCTTATGACAAAAATAATAAATAAACATATGACCTATGGGGGCTTTTTGCGCATGCTTGGGAGTTCCAAGAAAGCACAAAAAAATATTAAATAAATACATTTATTTATGATATCACTCTAATTAAAATAATAATCCAATATTAGCTGTGGATTATCATGATTAGAAAGATCCCTTCTTTTTAGAGTACGCTAAAAAGATCATATCACTGTTAGCATATTGACATTTTAGAAGATCTACCAACCGCTATTGGAACTTGAGCTCCCCCCCCCACCCAAAAAAAAAATTAAATTAAAATACTAAAATAATTAAATCACGCGGAAAACTCGACAAAAAATTTAATAATCTGACTTTACTCTTTTCCACACTTCACAAATAATAATAATAATAAGTTTTCAAAATAATTAATAATAATAATAATAAGTTTTCAAAATAATTAATAATTATAATAATAAGTGAATAATTAAGTTTAGGCCAAGAACGTACTACCTCCGTCACTGAGTATTTGTTCAGTTATAATTTTTTTCTGTCAAATGTTTTTACCCTTTGACTTATAATTAATTAAAATATATATTTTATATTAATTAAATAAAATAATATTTTGAAAATATTTGATATGATAAATTCAATAAAATTATTTTTGTATTAGTATATAATATCATTTTTATTTAATTTGAAGTTAAAATTTATCAATTCTGATCGAAAAAGTCAAAAGTAAACAAATACTCCCTCCGTTCCACAAAACCCTTTGACTTTGGGAAAAAATAAGGAAAGTGTAATTTTGGTTGACTTTCCAATTTTGCCCCTGATGTGATAAGAAAAAATAAGATGTGATTGTTTGGTTATTAGTGAAAAAGTATGATGTGATAGATAGAGTATGAAAAAGTAGGGGTAAAAGTGGTTTTTTAATATAAAGTGGAAGTGTTTTGTGGAAAGCAAAAAAACGAAAGAGGAAGGGTTTTGTGGAACGGAGGGAGTACTATTCAAGAACGGAGGGAGTAATTTTTGGTCCAAGCCGACTCTACCTAGTGGGATAATTCTTTGTTTTGTTGTAAAATTTTTGGACCAGTTGCAAACAAGAAAACTAATAATATTTCACCCAATAAAAAAGTATGAAAGGGAAAAGATGGGCTAATTTAAGACCCCATGACACACTTTTTTGAATCCAAAACAACATGAAAATAAAACTAAAGTAGGAACGGAAACTATTTTAAATATTATTTTCGCAAATTACACACATTTTAAAGCCAACAAAATTGATTTTTTTGTTGTATATATAATGCATATATACCACAATTTACCTACTATTTAAAAGGTTAATTTAATATATATGAACATTATTATTAAAAATCTTTTTATTTTGGTTTAGTTTTTACAAGTAGTATGCATAAAATATGGTTTTAGCAAAAAATATATATAAATCACATCCCTAGAGTTCTCATGTTTAAAAATAACTTCCAAGAGTTCAAATTAATTTATAATTCTAGTTTCGACAAAATAAGAGATTAAATTTGTCTTTGGTACGTGCAAGAACTTCACAATAGGCATGATAATTCTTAATCATTGTTTTAAAGAAGTGAATTCAAATATTTGGCGTTTTGTATGGTAAAATAATCTTTTTTGCAAAATTTAAAAATGGAGTACCCTATACCCTAAGCCTAAGGGCATACAAAATTGCTTTTTTCATATTGGGTCTCACGTTAATTAGATGATTAACAAATTCTTTTCCAAAGAAGAATAAAACTTGGAAAATAAAAAAAGAAAAAAAAGAGAGAGATATATATAGGAGAAAATAGGGTTGTTATTGAGCTCTTACTGTATCTCTGACCACAAGTGAAGGGGCAGCATTATGATTGCATAGATCCAAACACACCTCCATTCCTGAATTCCCACAGCCAATCACCAAAACCCTTTTATCCCTAAACACCTCTCCCTCCTTGTACAAACTTGTGTGCATTATGGTCCCGGAGAACGCCTCCATCCCGGCGATCTCCGGGACCACCGCCTCCGCGTTCTCCCCGGTGGCGGCGATCAGCCACCGCGAAACGTACTCCACCGCCTCCTCCCCCTCCTCCTCTTTCCCCCTGGAAGCGGCGGTGGCTGTCGTGACCACCCTCCAGAACCCGGCGGCCCGGTCGTACCCAGCCGACCGGACCGTCTGGTTGAGGACCGGCCGGATGTCGAACCGGTCGGCGTACTGCCTGACGTACTCGAGGAACTGCTGCTTCGTCGGGTACGTCGGGAAGTCCTCCGGGAACGGCATGAACGGGAGCTCGCAGAACTGCTTCGGGAGGTGCAGGCACAGGCGGTCGTAAGTCTTGTGCTGCCAGAGAGACGCGACGCAGTCCGACCTCTCCAGCACCACGCCCGGCGGCACGCCGCTTTCCTTCAGGCAAGCGGCGGCCGCCAGCCCGGAGGGGCCCGCACCCACGATGATCGGCCCCTCCACGCACTCGCACCTCGTCTTCTTCTTCATCGTCGTACCATACCGGCGATCATGAGCTCTTTTCCCCTCTATCTCTCTCAAATACTCCATATATGTATGTATGTATGTATGTATCAAAACAACAAAACACCAAATCCCCACAGAACTGATGAAGTGTTAGATCATCAAACCCGGCCCATTGTGTTATCTTAATTTCGTCGAAACAAGAATCTGAGGGTTCTTGGGGATAAGTTCGAAACTCTATCCAGAAGAAGATATGATTCCAGGAGAAATTAGGATAATATAGAGACAGAGGGAATGAGGGAAACCCAGAATTTTTCTGCGAGATTTTCTAGCGAAAACTGCGGGGAAGATACCGCATACGTAACCAGCAGGCTCCTTCAAGTTGGGGGGGTGGGGTGTGTACTGTGTAGGTGTCTATATATACATATACATATATATATATATATATATTTAAATGTATATCATCTATATTTATTAATTTATTTATTGATGTGGATGTGCTGATATTGATAAGACTGGTAACTATATATATACTCGGGGTATATGTATATGTGTATGTGTTGTGAAAATTGTCAGTGTTTTAAGTGTATTAAATAATGGGATTGAGAAGAAGAGCAAGAAGAAAAAAGAGTAATGTATTTTCACTAAGATGAAGACGAGGTAATGAGAATGTAAATGTAGGATAGATTGTGGTGAATGGTGATGGACATGTATCCATATATTTATAGTGTGTGAGTAAAGTTAGAAATGTGGGCTTTTGATATATAATAACATATAAAGGAACATAGATTCTAGCTTTATTAAAATTGACATAAAGTAGGGGATGGTAAAATTTTGGGTGAAATGATATTGGAGAGTAATAAATTTGTTGGGGTGGTAAATGTAAATTCGGACTAATTTCAGTAAATTGGATTACATAAAAACAGGCTCATGCTCTCTCGGTTTTAAAATAGATGTCACGTGATGTAAGTTTGGGCATTACATCTAGTCTAAGTAAATTTGATACTGGTGGAAGAAGAGTAAGGGTATGTGGCATTGCAACGATTGTGGGGTCCGATGTCATCTCATAGAGGAGGTCGTTTGAGGCCCTCCTCATCTCTCAATTTGGGTGAAAGAACTCCACCAGACGATGTTGGTACTAAACTACTCGTCCCAAATGGTCGAGTACGATTCACGAGCCAACAAACCCATTCAATCTGCTGAAAAGGCTATGCACTAGTGTTACGAGAAACAATCTTTGGGAAAATATTCTCTTCTATTATTCTTGATACAATACGTTATATTGGAATATATAGGTACAAAAGTACAATCGCAAAGGAACAAGGAAACCAAGAGATTAGGAAACCACCATGCACAAGGCAATAATAATAATAATAACAAAAATTCACTTACCTTTAACACCCACCACCTACAAGTTGGAACATGCATGTAAGATAGAAATGCCCAACTTGGGAAGTAAAAGCTCGAGTTGTGCCTTCTCAATGCCTTGGTATGCATATCTGCAAGTGCATGTATGGTGAATATGTGGTCAATGCAAATGACTCATCGTAGAAGCTCATCACTAACAAAGTGGCAATCAACCTAAATGTGTTTCGAGCACGGTGAAATAAGGGATTGGCAGCCATATGAAGAGAAGCTCTACTATCACATCTAATGAGCATAGGTGCTGAATGAACAATCCCAAGAGCCCTATATTCAGCACCGAGAGCCCTATATTCAGCCTCTACAAAAGAACCTGCCACTGTGGTTTGTTTTTTGTTTTCTGAGAGACGGGAGAATCACCAAGTTGAACAAATCAAACAATCAGGGATGGTCGGGTTAGTGGACAGTGGACACACCAAAATGTCAACTGCATAGTATTGGTGGAAGATAAGAAAAAATCTTGCCCTGGTTGACCCTTCAAGTAACGTTCCACCTCAAAAGCTTCTGTCCAATGCTCTTCAAGTGGCTTCTTCAAAAATTGTGCGAGAGTATTGACTACATATAATAACTCACGACGAGTAACTGAAAAATAGACCAAATGACCCACCAAACGTCTATATTTCTCTAGATCCACCAGTAATGGAGTGGTAGTGAGAGCCAATAGATGGTTTGGTTCAAGCGGGACACTCATGGTTCAGACGGCAATGTTTGTTCTTAGGGTTTTAGAATGTCTCTGATACCATGTTACGGGAAACAATCTTTTGGAAAATATTCTCTCTTCCATTATTATTGATATAATATGGTATATATAGGTACAAAAAAGTACAATCCTAAAGGAACAAGGAAACCATGAAAACTAGGAAACAACCATATACGAGGCAATAATAATAACAAATATTCACTTTCTTTTAACAACTAGTCCTTCTGATAAGTCCATTTTTGTACCTATTTTAATCTTATATTTTAAATGTTCTTGCACGTAAATAGAAATAAATCAAGATATTCAAATAATTTTATTCTAAAATTTTTTGTTTATCAAATATATTAATAAAAAGATTATTCGAAATAAAATTTAGTTCTTTGAAGCATTCCAAAATCAGATAAAAAGAAAAATGATTCGAATGGAAGTTAACGAGTTGAAAATAGATAGAACCGGGTCTTGAAGGAACAAAATGGTGAACATTCAAGAAATATGTCGATTTTGGGCCCAGGCCCCCGTCTGGAGTGACCCAATTGCCCCCGTCAGGCGCCCGCCTTGGTCTTCTCAAGCCAATAAATACGGCGCCCCAGCCCCCAAGCCTCCTCATCATCAACCAACTCACTTCTCTCTCTTCTCCTCTCTCTAAAGTGGCAAGATTTAAGAATATTTTTTATATAATTGGAGTTTTTGTTCCATTTTTGTTTCAATTTTACTTTTCTAAAAGTAGAAAATTTTCTGAAATATTTTAATAGAAATGTTCTATTATTTAATTTATGTAATTTTTATAATATCTATGCTAGTTTATATATTTTAAGGATGTGAACTGAAATAGGATAGTGGTATTATATGTAAGAAAAAAAACTATATTGAAAAATTAAATTTAATTAATTAAAATGCTAAGTTTCTAGTAATTGTAATGATGTTCTAATTAATTTATATGACCAATTTGCTAATTAATCTTACTTTGAAAATTCTTATATCCATGTGTGTGAATGTAAAAAATAGTCTAGCCAACCAATACTAACACATTGATAATGCCTCGAGATATGTTGAACTAATAGAGTAGTTGTGAGTTGTGACAGAATATTTCTCTCGCCAAATTAATTAGTTAATTTATTAATAGTCTAACTCGTTAAAGTATTTGAAAAATTCTTTAGATATAAAATCAATTCATATTCTATTATTATCATCATCATCAATCATATCAAATTGTTACTCTGCTCAAATTAGTCAAATAATTCAAATTTAGAAGACCTCTCATACTAATAAGTACACTTGTAACTAATTTTAATAGAAAATTTATTTTGTACGAAGCATTGTGAATGCGGCACGAGAATAAATTGATCTGTTTTAGAAAAATTTGGCACCGCTAAAACTCTTGTAAATACGACACGGGAATAATATGATAATTACTTTTCAAAAAAAATTCCCTAGATATAAGTAAAAAGTATAAAAGTACAAAAATATGAATAATAAGTCTTTTAAGACCAAAATAGAAGTACAATGGGAGTTTGGTGTAAAGTATGCGTTGACAATAATGAGATGAAAAAGTGATGATAGTGTAATATGTAAGTATAATCAGTCAATCGTCGGTGATCTGCGGCGATACTGGTGGCCGGTGGTGACAGATAGCAGTGTGGCGATGAAAGTGTGGCAGTTACAATGCGACAATGTGGTGAGTGTGTCAGTGTAACTATGACAGTATGAACTCTTATTTTAGTCTTAAAAGACTTATGACTAATATTTTGACATTTTTTATAGTTTTTTACTCCTATCTCGAGAGTTCTTCCATTCAAAAACTCATTAATTCAAATTTAGTATTTATAACATTTTTGCTCAAGTTTCAATTAGTACTAAAAATTACATACGAGTTTTGGATATATGAACATTTTTTGGTAAAATAATATATTCATGTCAATATCTCCTCAGTATGAATTTAAACTTAGTTCAGGTTTTAAAATTAAAATTTTAATACTGATAAAATTATATTTAAAACTATTCTCAAACAAACGGAATGTGTTTAGATTAACAAAATATTAGCATAATCTACATAAAATATTAGGACAAATAAAGAATTTTTTATTTTGTAACATCCGTTGATTATTTATTTATTTTTTTATTAATGAAAAAATTAATTATTTACCTTTTGTGATATGATAAAATAAATTGTGTTACATAATGAAATTAGAAAAAGATAAATGTGGTATTGTATCAAAAATTATTAATAAAAAGAAATAAATTTAATGTTGGGTTACGGCATAATGAATTAATTATGTTATAAAAAATTTAGTGAAAAATAAATATGACAATGTTATAAAGGCAAGGTTCTATTGACACTGTATTCCAGTATCAACGGATGACACTCGCTCATTTGGAATTGTGTCGGTACTCCGCTCTAAAATTGACGATTCTTACCTCCCTAAGCTCGTCCCTAACCCCCCACCACATCACCTCCCCAGACGACCCCTGCGCCCCCACGCTAGACCTCCCTTAAACCCCCCCCCCCCTAATCATGTTAGGTATTAAATTTATAAAAACAATGATGGTATTGTGAGTTACCATTTTTAAATTTGCATTTTCTTATATTATACTTTCTACAAATGCACATAAGAGGTATTGAATTACAATCTACAAAATAGGAATAAAATATTTACTTATTGACTTTATATCTATGATGAAATTATATTTTAAAATTGAAAAAAAATAATGATCCTTTGCAACTAATGGAAAATTTATATTATTCCCAGTGTATCACTCCACAGCATGTCATAAGCTTTGGTAGACTTGGCTACTTTACTATAATTCAATCCCAAAAGTTAACTGAAAAAGATGATGCACCCAGACTATTATAAACTGCATAATAATAGGCTACACAGACGATGTGGGAGTTGATCACTCCACAATATGTCATATATATACTCCTTACCCCAAAATAATTTAACTCTTTACTAAAACGGTCTCTCTGTAAATCTTGATTGTTTGCATTGCTAGTTTTTATCGATCGTTTGATAAAATAAAATACTCTTATTACATTTTATTTAACATATAAAACTTTTATTTGATACGGTATAATTTTGAAATATGTAAGTTTTATTTTTTTATTTCTATACTAATTTATAAATAAATAATTTCAAAATTCAAAGATTTTTACACGTCGTTATATCATTTTGGGACGGAGAAAATATTCGATGTTCCACTAGGACGATATTGGGATTGAAAGAGTAGTGTGTAGTGGAGGATAAACTGATAAACAAACTACCATTGGGGTTAATCATAATGTTGTCTTATTTACTTTTCCTCGTGGGAAATCTTGAGAAAGGGATGTAATAATTGTTGAGAAGATCTTAGTAATTATAATGAGCAATGTAAATTGTAAACAATTACAATTTCATTCTCCATTCTGAGATTCTTATTTATATGCTTTCCACTGCTCCGTATAACATTTCTATTAGTATAGGTTCCTAGGTTAGACTCTGGGTCCAAACTTATTACTCCCTCCGTCCCTAAATAAAGTTCCATTTTTGACTTTTTGAGGATTTAAGGGAGGGATATTTTGTTGTTGACTTTCCAAAAATACCCTTGATGTGATGTGTTAAAGTAAGATGTGATAGGTAGATTATTAGTAAAAAGGTATGATGTGATAGGTAGGGTATGAAAAAGTAAGGGGTAAAAGGGTTTTTTAAGGGAAAAGAGAAGTTTACTTAGGGACAAAGAAAAAACGAAAGATGAACTTTATTTAGGGACGGATGGAGTATATGAATCTTAGAATTGAGAAAATTAAAAAGAATTGAGCTTTTATAGGAAATAAAAGATCTAGTTGTATTATCTCAAGTAGTATTAAGGGCCACTGAAACACTACTCAACATAGTTTTAACTTTTAAAAAGAAATATTTGCACTAAATAGCACTAAAACTTAAGTCATTTTCCTAAATAGCACTTAATCTTTTTATTCTTTAAATAGTACTTAATAATGTCTATAATGTCTAGTGATGAAGAATATTTACTTGAATAATGACTAATGAATAATGACTAAAAGTGCTACATTGAGAAAAAACACATGTGATGCTATTTAGGGAAAGTCATTATGTTTTAATGTTATTTACGTAAATTTCCCTTTTAAAAATATAACGATTTACGACTTTGTATTATTATGTTAGAATACTAATGTATATATTATCAGAAGAATAATTTGTAGTGCAATTTCAAGAAAAACAAATGGTATCGAGTAATAATATTAAAAAAACTAAAATAACATCACTCTCAAAAACGTCTATGCCAAGGGCGTACGGGTTATATTTTTTTATATTTCCTAACTAAAAAAAATTACTCGTAAAAAATATCTGAAAAGTAATTTCAAAATATAATTGATTATGAGAAAAGTAATTCCTAGTGCCCCACTATGGAAAAAATATCCGAAAAAATATTTTGTACAAAAATTGCAATGATTATGAAAAATTGATTCATAGCTTCGCTTTTGAAAATTATTTGTACAAAACCTATTTGAATCGTCAAAAAAAAGTAATTTCGTTTTGCGAAAATTTGTTTTCCTGATAGTTTATTCAAAAAGAAAAATCATGAAACAACATTCTAAAATTAAAAAATTTCAAATTAGCGTTACAATTTTTTACATTCTGAGAAATAATTAGAATAAGTATCAAAAAATTGTGCCACAAATTTTTAATATAATTTTTTTAAGAAATCATCCCAAATAAGAGTAAAACATACTCACTCCGTTCTAAAATGATCTTCTCAGTCACTATGTTGAAACACGGGTTTACGTCTATGCCGCACTAAACCGTGTTCGTTTTATGACAGGTTTTGATAATGCCAAACCGCCGCGAAAACAAGAACAAATTGAGCAAATCAAAGGCGAAGAAACATGGCGTGGTGATGAAGTGAAAACAAAGACCAAGAACAAAGAACGAAAACATAGAATTAGTTGAGTCGGTCTTAATGTGATCAAGACCGGCACAAACTTCTAAAACTTGGCTCTCTAGGCTCATTGCATTAAAATATCTTTTTACATCTTCAAAAATGTTTTTCACAAGTTTTAAATAAGCCTAAAAACAATTGGTGTTCGCCCAAACCAAAAACCAAGCCATCCGGCGTTCCGGTTTTCAGAAACCGACATTCAGTTTCCAAAAACCGGCGTTCGGCATTTGGTTATCAGCGTTGGTTTTTGGCATCCGAACCAACCAAGTGGTTTTCAACATTTTATGATTGATTCTTACTTCTGGGTACATTTAAATAGTTCTCCAACAAAAACACTTTAAAAATCATCCTTCGTTTTTAGTCGTTTGGTAAAAACCACGGAAACGGCATAAACTTGGCTAGCCGTGGTTTTTACTTAAATGACGTGGTTTTTAAGATGTCTCACTTGATTTCTTAGCAAAATACTTTAAATAAAAGTTTTCAACACTTCGTTTTTATTTTGGAGAACTTTGATTTTTGACATCGGCTTACGACATGACTGACCAGCCATGGGTCTGGCTAAACCAGCCTAACAACGATGTTGGAGTAACCAACAGCGCTGTCTGGCATTGGTTGCTGAAAACCATGGTTCAGTGTTAAGTCTTCCAACAACGATGTTGGACATTATACATCGCTGTTGAGCCAAGGTTGAAATTCTAGAAACATCTGGAATAGCGATGTAGACATCTCTACATCGATGTTCAACCTAAGCCAAAAGAAAATGCCTTTGGCAGAAAGTTTTTGGACAGCGTTGTTGACTCAGCAACAGCGATGTCAGGGCATCCTTCTTCCTTCAAGGCCAAGCTTGAACAGCGATGTTCAAGTAATGAACATCGATGTAGGCACCTGACCGTTGGAAGAAATTAAAGGCTATTCCAAGTTTGGAAGTCAATAGCCTGAACAGCGATGTTCCATTTTTGGACAGCGCTGTTGGCTTGACCATTGCTTCCCATTTTTCAAAAACCAAGCCTACAACAGCGATGTCCAAGTAATGGTCTAATGGACAGCGGTGCCAGGGTGATTTTCAACAGATCCAATTTTAATCAAATTTCACAAATTGTGCCAATCACCCCCATTCAACTCCTACCCGTTGGAGCCTATTTTTTTACTATAAAATGGGGTGCTTGGGTCTGCTTTACATATCACAATACTTCACAACTACTATTATTCATTGCATTACATTCATACATTTTCCATAGCTTTTCGAGATCCATTTTTGTGAAGTTTGTGTTGTGTTCTTGAGCGTATTATTTTACTCATATCTACTCTTTTGATAGAGCTTTGTTCTTGAGTGTTCTTAGTGTTCTATACACGTTAAGGGAAGCTTGTTTCCCTTGGTTGTACGAAGGAAAGGTATTTTCCTTCGGGTTGAAGTCTTGGAGTGCGGTATCTCCAAGCAAGTGTATTGAGGCTCGTAGGACTCGAGTTCTCGATCAGGTTGTAACGATTTGTTAAGCACCCGTAAGCTTAACGGAAGTAGTGTAGCTCGAGAGAGTCTCTCGGGAGATTAGACTAGCCACACGTTATGGTGAACTAGTATAAATCTTGGTGTGCTCTCTTTACGCTTTCTACGCTCTTTACTTTTCATGTTCTTAATTTTTTATTCCTGCAACGTTTTTCGTTTAAACGCTATTCACCCCCCTCTAGCGTTGGGGCGTTTTTCTAACACACTATTCACATGGTCAAATTTCAATCATTTTCTTTACATATTTTCGTTACTTATTTGATAAAATAATATATTCATATCACCTCTTATTTTGTAGAACTTTTGATGTAGGTTTAAAATATATATATTTTTTTAATTTTACACCTATAATCAAATAAATTGAATTGAAAATAAAAACAGTCAAACTTCGTAAATCGAACTGAGAAGATCATTTTATGACAGAGGGAGTACTTCGTAGCATTTGTCATCAAAATATAAGTTCCATGTTTTTTTAACTTCAAAATAGAAATTTGCATCGTGACATTATGATAATGTATAGTGACATCTCACAGTATTTTTGCTACTATATATTGGCGTTTTATGCATTGTACTTATATTTTGGGATAAAAACATACAGTTCTTATATGTCATGATTTGAAACATCTCTTTTTTCAAAAAACCTTAAGGGTAAAATTGGAAACACTAAAAAAACTTCCCTTAAACACCATAAAGTCAAATCCGAAAATATTTTCCGTGACGGAGGGAGTATTTTTAAGTATGTTACTAAGGAATATTTTACTGTAAGTAAAATTTTACCCAAATCCTTTAATATAATATTTAAGAGTTGATAGCCTAGAATTTTGACACGTGGCAAATTAAGACTCCTAATTTGATTACAGGTCAGGGTACACGCGGGTGTTTAAGAGAGGAAATCGCATATCTCCCAGAACCGATTCTTCTTCTCTCTAGCGAGGGACTGGGAATCGATTTTACAGAAGGAAAGAAAACCTGCAAGGAAACTACGGATGGTTCAAGGCTGATTCCTCGCTGCATTAATGCCAAAAATATGATAGAACAAAAATACTCCGTCATTTTTTTCCTTCCCTGTAGCGGCCAAACTCAGAGTAAATTTGGCCGATAGGCTTCCAGTGGACGGCAGCAGACTCGGATCTTCATCCTCTCTCATCGGAAATCTAGATCTGATATTCATCAGGAAAGCCGAAATTCTAAAGAGCACTGATTTCGATAAGTTATTTCTCCATCTCGATTGGGATTATATAACAATTTCTAGGATTTTTTGTTGCTATCTCTTCAAAAGGAAACTCAAAATTTCGGCCGATCTTCTCTCTCGATTCAATTATGGCTTCTCTTCGTCGCCAAAGGAAATTTGAATGTGTTGTATCTTTTCATCCTAACCTCTCTCTTCATTTAGATCTAAAATACCCCAAATTGAGATTCAAAAATCAGAATCGAGATTCATTGGCTCTATAATCACTGCTAATAGTAATTGGTATGTTTCCCCCATTTTATCGTGCATATTCGATTACTGTTCTTCTTCGATTTACTAGATACATATCCGTTAATTGTTTGATTCTATATTGCCTTGCACATTTTCTATTGGTAAGTTCCAATATACTTACTCTGATTCATAATGTTGGCATGCCAGATTACATACCGTGAATAAGCCGATAATATGCCTAATTAAATACTTTAGTTTTCACGAGCATTATAGCTATATACGCCCTCCGTCCCAAATTATTTGTCACATTTCTATTACCGAGGCAAAATATCAAGTTTTTTCAATTCATTTTATTTACATATTGGTAAAGAAATAAAAAATAAAAATTACATATAAAAAAACTACATGAAAAGTTCTTCGAAATAAGAGGTGTCAAGAATATTTTATTTTATCAAATAAGCAATGAAAACGTAGAAATAAACAAAAGTTCCCGCGACGGTTGAAAAAGCAAATGTGGCAAATATTTTGGGACGGAGGGAGTATAAAGTTTCTGCATAATAATATGCCTAATAATTCACCCTCTGTTAACTATTAAGCCCATGGTACTTGTGTGTCAATTTTTTTTTTTTGAAGTTGGGTTATTCAGGGTGCCTGGCTTTGGAATGAATGGTAGGCCGTTATCCACGTTCAATGTCTGGTGGCACTTTTGTACCTTTTATTATATTAATGCAAAACATATGAAGTATATATTGCAATGATTTTATTTTGATATATTAACCCTTTTAATAAAAAAAAAGAAAGTATTTTAGGAAAAGTGAAAAAAATGAAAGAAGAGAAGCTGTAGTCAACGAAGGAAGTATTCGAAAGCAAATATAATTTGTGTTTTTATATGTGACCGTACCAAATTTTCATTTTAAACATGTATATTCTCTAAGATTTGGGGGTGGGGGATAGTGGAAGGAGTGAGTGCGAAATGGAGAAAATATTTCATTTTTTCGTGAAATCAAGTCACTCGAGGAATTATTATGAAAATGAAGTAATGAACCTTCGTCTAAAATAAATTTCTCCCACTCATATAACCAAACACAAGAAATTATTATTGAAATTTTCTAGAAAAAATCATAATTCAAAAGAACACAGCCTTAGAAAAATAGAAAAGAAATCCCGAATCGATAAATTTTTTGATCGACCCGTGCGTCGCACGGGTCAAAATGCTAGTGACACTAAACAACGGAGTATATTTTTTTTCTAAAAAATCTTATTTTTCCGTCAAAAGAGAATCTTATTTACGTTAAAATTGTCAAATTAAGTCAAGATCTTAATGATTCCTTAATTAAAAAAAAAAGAAGTCAAGATCTTAAATTTGATACTCATTTTTTTAGGCAGGGCTGGCCTCGAAATATGAAAACAATGAAATTGGTCCAGTCCGAAATTTATATTTTGGGCCCTATTTTATTATTTTAGAATATTTATGCTTCAAAATTAATGATGAATTTAAAAATATGGGGCCTAAAATTTTAAAGACCCTGTGCCGTAGGCCACTTTGCACACCCTTCAGACAACCCATATTTTTAGGACTCTAGCTCTTCAAAATTCCATCCAATGCAAAATTAAAATTATTAAAAGTGACACGGTTCAAACATCTTTTAGGAAAAACTTGAGAACATAGCCTTTTGAAAAAATTGCTTTGCAAGTACAAATAAACCAAAAAATTTATAATGACATGGTCGTCTCCGAATAAAATATGGTATATAAAGTGAGGACTTTTTTTTTGTTTTTAATAAAATAAACCAAAGAACCTATAACTATAAAAGTTGATTTTATACTTATAAACCAAAGTTAAGATTTTTTTAAAACTAATGGTGTATAGTGAACCAATGTTTCCGATCCCTTTGAGTCTCTTAGAACTCAAACTTGGGTGAGATTGTCCATAAATTTTAGAGAATGAGATTTCTACCCCTCAAACCGAGGAAAAAGCTTATCAAAATTGATTAATTGTGCGGCGTAATAAATTATAATAAGTCATTTAAATAATTTGCCTCTCTTTTTTACTCCGTACTTCGATAATAAGAGTATAATTAGAAGGTCAAATTATGAAATTAAATCTCTCCCAAATCAAAACAGGAACTGTTACAGGGAACAGAGGGAGTACATTAATGCGTGCTCAGCTCCAAAAGCCTCATTACACTTACAGTTTCAATATTGACTTTTTTTAATTATTGGTTAGTGAATTATTATTATTAGGGAATATTATTCTCTTATTAGGTTATCAATATCCTAGTTTATTTAGTTATCTTTTATGGTTAGAATTCTTTAGACGCTAACTCCCACTACTAGAATCTCGCGTATCAGCTGCAAAAAAATAGTGGGGGATATTTCCGCCTCTAATTAGCTGCAGAATAGCGGGGAAATATTCACCCTATGTTTGAAATTTTCATTAGTGGGTAACATTTCCACCGCTAGTTTCGTAGCTAATTGAAATAAATTTCAATTAATTGAAATAAATTTCAATTATATAACCGGGAGATTAAAGCTAAATTAAAAAAGCGGTAAAAATAAAAATTTGAATTTATTTATAAAAAAAAATTAAATTAGAGGCAGAATAGTCCCCCACTATAATCAAACACAATAGAGGAGGATGTCTCCCCCCTATACCCCAAATCCGTAAATATACAACAACAAAAAATGAAACTAAAAAAGGGTAAAATTTCCCCCCCTAATTGAAAAATAAAAAAAGTGGGACTTGTGTGAAATATATTGACTTATCCAATTACTGAGTAAAAAAAACTATCCATCTCTCCTAAATCTCTCTCGTTTCTCGCTGCGCTCTCACCCCAGCCGAAGCGGCCTTCAACACGGCGAAGCACAACGCCGTCACCCCCGCCTCTCTGCCTGCCGCCGACCTTCGGCTTATCAGCCGGAAACGGTCACAACCCCGAAATCATCTTCCGCCGTCTCAGCCGCACCGA
Organism: Cuscuta campestris; assembly: GCA_900332095.2. Lineage (NCBI taxonomy): Eukaryota > Viridiplantae > Streptophyta > Magnoliopsida > Solanales > Convolvulaceae > Cuscuta > Cuscuta campestris. The sequence continues at coordinate 1,156,701 of OOIL02006555.1, forward strand.
CGCCTCAGCTCCCCCTCCAATTTCTAGGTTTTAATTCATCTTGAAAATACTCTAATTGTTCAATTATGTGAATTTCTTTGCTTGTCCATCAAAATTATCTTAATTCTTCAATTATGTGAATGAAAATATTCTAATTGTTCAATTATATGGAGTTTTTGTTACCTCAATTTGATCTTCGAGTTTATATATATTGGTATATTTTTATTCTAATTTTTCAATTATGTGGAATTCTTTTTTTAGACCAGTTTTAATTATGATATTTTTTTAACTTAAAAATTTGAAAGAATCATATGTCTAGTGTCTTGGTTTTTGTTCAAACCTACTAGTTTTAAAGTAGGTTTAGTTGTACAAATCTTTGGAGTTTTTTTAAAGTTATGATTTGGGAACAACAAAATATTGTTTACTACTAGCAAAGAAAATGAGATAGTCATGTTTGGATGGGAAATAGATCGTTTCTGTTTGTAAAGAAAATGAGATAGTCATGCTTGGATGGGAATCCAAAGATGAGAGATTTCTTGTGGAAGATGAATGTATAACCTCATTTGTATTGTCAAGAGACATAAAGAACATTCTGGTCAGTCTTTCTAACCAAGCGATTCACCTTTGGTATATAGATGGGAGTATGAAGTGTATAGCCAAATATAAGGGTCACAAGCGTATTCGCTTTGTATTGAGGTCTTGTTTTGGTGGACTTAATCAAGCATTCATTGCTAGTGGAAGTGAAGACTCAGAGGTTTATATTTGGCATAGAGGGTCTGGAGAACTTGTTGGGACATTGGCAAGACATTCTGGGACAGTGACTGCGTGAGCTGGAATCCGATGAACCATCATAGAAATGGCATTGTTAGAAATGGCGTCTTTCACTATTGTAACGGTGGAACCTCAAAGTATTGTTATGATGTCTCATGTTATTGTTACCAAAAAAAAGTCTTTCCCAAACCATTTGCTCTTGTGTAAATTCTTTTTCAACTTTATGTCACACTGACAAGTACCAAACTTGAATTCACCGAACAGGGGAGGTAATGCGACAAGAGTATGAGCTAGAGTACGGAAGCGATTATCTCGAGATGCACGTTGGAGTGGTACGGCCCATAGACCATGCGCTGGTGGTTGATGACCTCGTTGCCAGTGGCGGCACTCTTTGCGCAGCTATGGATTTATTGGATATTTCTTTCTGTCGTTTTCTTTGCAGGACTACTCTCAACGAACCAAGCTAAGTCAGCCAGATAGTCAATTTTGCAGTTAGCTGTTGGCATTAATATTCGAACTTGTGACTATTAGATCCAAGTTTTGTTCCTTGTTTCAAGTTGAATTGGACTTGTTTGATTTTTATTTAGTACTATTTATTTTTGGTTCACATGGTGAAAGTTTGACTTGATACTACAATTTTTACTGAACATGCTGGTGCTGAGGTGATTGAGTGTGCATGTGTCATTGAAATTCCAGTCCTAAAGGTGTGTCTTTTATGCGAATCCAATTACTCTAATCATTCAAACTATGTGTTAAGAATGTTTTTTGAAATATATACGAGTGAATGCTTTGATTTTTGTTAATGTTTGTGATTTTCCAGCCGTTTATTTCGTCTATTTGAGATTCATGCTCTAAGTTAATCATGGTGTTGAAATGAGGCATCTCTTCCTTTTACTTATTTGGTGGCATTCTTATATGTCTTGTATAAAGTATGCTTGAATAATTATTGAATTTGTTTCAATTGTAGGCTATTGCTCTTGATCGTTCATTAGATCTTGAAGAGTTAATTTGTTTCACTTGGCGACATACAAATAGGAGCTTTACCGACGATCGCTCAAAGGAGATTTTTGTAATAATCTTTATTTTTTTAATTTAATGTTATTACTGTCGTTTGTGACTTATGACTTTCTATTAGATTTGGCACTTCATTTTATGTATTTTTGAACTTATTGTTTGATATTGATTGACTTATGACTTTTGAGATTATGATATTGTGTAATGGTTGAATGTCATGTTTGAATTCCCTTCTGTATGCTTGTATATAGTATTTGGAATAAAAAAATTTTTTTTAAATAATAAAAAATTAGAGGCGGAGTTTTCCCCCTCTAATAAAGCAAATATGTAGCGGCAGAGAAGTCACCCTCTAATTTAGAGGCGGAAAAGTCCGCCTCTAAATTAGAGGCAAAGACTTTTCCGCCTCTAAAAATAGCAGCGGCGTGTTTAGCGGTAGAAGTGATTCCGCCTCTAGTTCCACTCTAAATCTTAATTAGAGGCGGATTCTGTACAATTAGAGGCGAACTTGTCTCCTTCTGTTCGCAATTTTTTTAGTAGTGTCCTTCTCATTCTTAGAACTTGAAGGTGCTCATAATTCTTCAATTCATTGTACTATTTGATATTTATATCGTATCAAACTCGCCCTTTGGCACAAGAGGCAGCCACACACCTCTCTTCTCCACTGATGGCAGAGCGAGGCATATACTTTGTTGTCGCTGTTGCCTGTGCTCTAAGGAGCAGCCAAATTGAAATGTTGCTGATACTAGACTTTGATTTTTGGCTATTGGGAACTAACGGCTAGTTCTAACAACTAGATTTCAAACAATTATTTTGGTTGATTGACAAGTCAAATGAGTTATATATTGTCAAAAATAACCATATGTTGATTGAAAAGTCATTTACTAAATAAGGCATGTACTTCATTTATCCCATTTTAATAAACTATTTTAACTTTCTTGATACATTAAAAAATAAATAAATGTAAAAATAGTTTAGGTTCACATTCATTAATTTCTATATGTATCAAGAAAGTTCTAATGGTAAATTTTACTCGAATAATGAAAGGAATAAAAGCTTTCCATATGTGTAAGCTTGAGCTTGTGTTTGGACTAGTTTATTAGGAACATATCACACTCTTAATCATGCATAGTATAAAGCTTTAATTTTATACATGTTAGGCACATGTCTCATTCTTTATCTGTAAGACTAAAATTATAACTCGACTTACTTCAAGATAGCTGTTCAATCGGTATTTGAGAATTCTATAAAGAAAAATGCTAGGAGTACACCAAAGGTGTATTCCATTTGTCCCCCATCCCTCCATAACCACACAAAAAGGCAAGAGACTAAAAAAAATTAAATAAATAAAAATAAAATAAAATTGAGTGGTGAATAAAGGGGTGGGGGGCAAATGGGGTACACCTTTGGTGTATCCCAGCATTGCTATTCTATAAATGCTAAGCATAGAACTTCAGATCCTTTGATAACTAGTTTGTGATTATGGTTCCTCTTCTCAAGCGATTATTCACTCGATTTGGAGTGTGTCCTCGAGATTTTTTTTTTCCATATAAATACAACTCATATTTTTCTTTTCTTTTCATTTTTTTAAAAGTAAAGCATTGGGGGCTTTGTGTAGTGGTGGTATCGTGCTTATGATTGCTCCATTTAATTAACTTCAAATAAACACTTTTTATAGCTTCCGTTTCAAAGACGCAAAAGGATAACTTGTAATGCCCTCAAAGTATCCACTCTCCTCAATGTATTCCCTAATTTAAATGTACGATAACAATTAACAAAGGTACTCCCTAACACCACTCGAAACGGGCCTAAAATAATTTAGACTAATTTAGAAACTTAAACAATAGTTTGTGTAGGTAAGCACCATCGATCTTGCACCGCCGCTACACACCTGCCACCACACACCAACGGGGCACGCCGCCCGACCTTCTCATGTCGGGAAGACTTTTGGCACAAGGAATACCGCAGACCACCATTCCGCTAAGGTCACATTGTTTGATCTGCCAAGTCATCTTGTACCGCCGTTAACACTAACGGGGCACGCCGCCCGACCACCAGTTGTCAGGAAGACTTTAGACAAAAGGCACCGCCTGCAGACAGCAGACCTTTCGTCATTTTGTCACATTGGGCACACCGAGAACTCCGCACAACGCAGTCTGCCACTCTTGCCCGCACGAACCTGGGTTCTGATACCAACTGTTAGAAGTGATATGGTTACTCAACCTCATTAGTATGAAGCCTTTTAGGAAGTGCCCAAAAACAAATCCGTGAGAGCTTGACTTATAACGGACAATATCATACTAATGCAGGGTGAGAGTTGCGCAGTCTCAACTATATATATATATATATATATATATATATATATATATATATATATATATATATATATATATATATATATATATATATATATATATATATATTATTAATGTGTATAAAATCGTATGGGGAAAGAGAAGATGTAGAAATGTAAAATTTGATTTGATGTTTACAAATTAATGTAAAGTCTTCCTTCATTTGGGGACGATAGTGACAAAGTATATTAATCAAAGAGCTGTAGCCCTGCCTGCGTAGGACAACCGAAAGCCTATGCGCAACAACAAATATCCTCGGAGAAGTTTGCGTGATCAAATGCCCACTTTCTGACGAAAATGATATTAGAATATCCTTGGACTTTTTGGATGCTCTCAAAATAAATTGTTTATTGAATTATGAAATTCTACCTCCGTCCCACTCTCTTTGTCCACTTTTGACTTTTGGAACTGTTCATCTAAGCACTTTGACTCATCAAATTCTCGCAATGTGTAAGCCTAAATATAGTCATGTGTGATCTTGTTTGATTTGTCTTAACATATAGATTATTAATATATAATTTCTATAATTTTTTATATACAAATTACAAGATAAAATGGATTAAAAATGTGCATTGGATGGTGTGCCAAAAGGTAAGTGGACAAAGAGAGTGGGACGGAGGGAGTACATGATAGAGTATATTCTGTATGTAGGAGAGACTCCTGACACAACTAAAAATTAGAGATTGAAAATTCACTAAAATATTACTTTTATCATAAATAAGATTAAAAAGCTAATTAATAATCTAACACTACCATAACTAACATTAGCAGAAGTGGTATTATTATTGTCTAACATTCTCTCTTTAGCTGAACTCTCGCTGAAGCAAGAGAAAGCTAGGTAACTAGTTGGAAACTGGAAACTTTGAGAAGAGAGATGTCTGACTTGCGTTGGTGGCTGCTAACGTCTTAGAAAAATAGAGAAGTCTGACATGCCATTGTAGATGCTGATGTCGAAGTAGAGGGAAATGGACTGCGCTGGTAGCTGCTGACGTCGAATAAGAAGAAAGAGAGAGAGGTTGATGTGCGCTTATAGCTGCTGACGTCGAAGAAGAATAGAGAAGACTATTAGAGGTAGGTGCTGTTTGACTGAAGATCCTTGACATTCTTTGTCTTTTTCTTAGATCCAGACAATGCCTTATTTTTTTCTTAAAGGGTGAGTTATAGGGATATTCTTTTCTCTTTCACTACTTCCCTTCTTGACTTTGTTTTTGTTTTGAATTACTTTGGATATTTTTGCAGTAAAGAGAAAAGGAAGGGGGATTATAAATAAGAATGAGTGATTAAAAGATCGAGAGAAAAAAGAATGGACTAAGAATTAATGGAAAATAAAAACCGAGCTGAGTGTGAGATTCTCATCTGGTAGCAGGAGAGTTGCAAATCCGTCAACAATAATTTATTGGGTTTTGTAGCTACTGTTGGATCTGAGTTACACGGTGATGGCAGATATCTGATCCACTAGCATCAATCAAGAAACTCCCTTAGTCGTGGCGCTGAGGATGGGCTATGATGATGATCACCGAAACTCCGCTAAGATTATCGACCCTAAGATTATCAAAAAGTAAAATTAGCACACTAAAACATATGTCATTTTCCAATGTAGTAATTATTTTTTTTATTTCCTAAATAGTATTTGAATAATGTCTAGTAGCGGGAACAATGTCTAGTGATATTGGACATTTAATTTAAACAATGTCCAGTGGCGGTAGACATTTACTTGAAAAATGACGAGTGGACAATGACTAGAGGTACTACATAGAGAAATAAAAACATATGGTACTCCATATTATTTTGAGAAAGTCGCTATGTTTTAATACTCCCTCCGTCCCAGAGTATTTGTCCAGTTTGACTTTTTCGAGTCAAATTGGACAAACTTTAATTATCAATTACTCTCAATTTGTATTGCATATTAATATAATGGAATACATTTTTAAAAGTTCTAAACAATTTAAATATATTAAAATCATTTTTATACAAATATACATTATAGTTTTTACTTAATCAAGGCTCAAAGTTCGTCCAGTTTGACTCGAAAAAGTCAAACTAGACGAATACTCCGGGACGGAGGTAGTACTATTTATGTAAAATCTCATATCAATAATCCTAACCCTTCCTTTTCCAACCGTTCAAGGAGATCGACGGTTCGATAGCATGGCGTCACTGACCGATCATGACGAGTATACCCTTAATATATACTCCGTATATATACACACACAACCACTATAAAATATGTGTCAACTAATGCCCCATCTTTTTCTTACCTCTCATTTCAATTTTCAACTCTATACAATTTCATCAATTTTTCTTTCTTTTTTTTTTTTTTGAAAACATCACTTTTGGATTTGATCAATTGAATAAGGCCAAAGATGGTACGGAGTACTAATCACCCACGCCACCCTACATAACCCCAAATAATGGAGAAAATTAAAGTCAAATAGTCAATTAAGTCCATACCTTATCAATCGAGTCTATTCCTAGGAGAAGGGTCGGGTCAAACCGGTTTTCATAGTGAATGGTTCTCGTTTGTTTTTAAACTTAACGTACGGGGTAATTCGGATAAGATTGCTGAAAATTACTCCCTCGGTAAATCTGATTTTACCTAAGTTATTTTGATTCAAACGGTTTAGTTTCATTTTCATTAGCCTATTAACTTTTTTTTTTGAACAAAGTGTGGGTTTATTCAAGAAAGCTCATACTAATATAACGTAAAATTTATTTATGGGTCCAATCCTATTTGAATAAACAATCATTCAAGCTTATGAAAACATTCATTTCTTAATTTATCTGATATAATAAATATTTGATCATTTAAAAAAAATAGTGTAGTTGTTTCTTGTTTTATACTAGTGCGTATTTAAATGTAGAGATTAAATTATTTTTTTATATTTTATTTAACATTAATATTGAAAATAAATAAAATACAAACTAACTTCATTTAAGAATGTCCTATATAAATATAAGTTTCTTAGAGGTTAAGAAAGTATCTTGTCTAGAAAAGGAAATCATATTTATTCATTCATAGTTTTATTATAAATGAAGTGAAAAATATAAAGTTATATTATTTAAATAAATATAATCAAACTAACTTTATTTAAAAGCATCACAAAGAAATACAAAGTATAAAATTTATTTATGGGTGAAGCGATTTTTTATAATTAAAAGTTTTTTCTATTTTAGTCCAGTCATATATTGATTTTTAGATTTTGTAATGTAGTTATTGAAATTGTATTGTTTGTTTTTTAATTTTATATTATTACGGAGTATTTAAAGAATAGAATACAAACTAAGTTATTTTAACATATAATAAACAAATACTCGTATGAAAAGTATTTTGATGTAAAAAATCATCTTGTTTATTAAATAAATATTTTTTTAGATATAAAGAGAGTAAAAAAATATTGTATTGAAATTACATATATTACTTTGTTCATTTATAACAAAATTATAGTATAGTCGTCTTTTCTTTTATGAATATTATAATGTAATTTATAAAATATATTGTTTGTTTTTAATTTTCACATCAATAATCCAATAATTAGAATCAAAACTAACTTTTTATTAGAATAAGTAGAATAAAAACTAAGTTCATTATAACATATCACAAAAAAATACTCATGTAACATTGATTTAGCTAGAGATAAAAATGCAACTTATTTATTAATTGATTTTTTTAGGGAATTGAAAGTTTTATTATAAATGAATATAGTAAAAGTTATTAAATTATGAAATAATATTAAATGCAACTTATTTATTATTTAGAAGATTTTTTTATAAATGAAAAGAGTAAAAAATACTATATTGAATTGGAAAGAAAATTATCATAAAAATTAATATTTATTTTCCATAATTAAGCTTATTCGAAGATTTCATACCAAAATATTGAATTTAAATTTTATATATCTTAAATTAGGAGACATATTATGTGTCAAAAGAAATATAAAATTTATTTGTAGGTGAAGAAAACATCTAATTTAATAGGTGTTAATGTTTATACAAATATAATCAAACTAATATAACGTAAATGCATAATGAAAAAAATATATAATTTATTTATAGTTGAGGAGTGTATTTTATTTATTATTATAAATGTTTTTGTATATTTTTAATTTATAAAACTTGAGACAGGTATTAAAAATATTTTAACGTAGATTTGTGAAAATATCATATTTTATCAAAAATAATAAATTCTAGGGAAAATGATTTTAATTCTAAATTTGGAGTTATGAGTTCAAAATAAGTAATTATCATTCTTGAAAAAGAATGAAAAAGCTAAAATAATTAAAGAGTGTAAAATTGGTTAAATTGACACTTAATATGGCACATGTGAAGTACTTAAGATGTCACATGTCAAGTTCTTGATATGAACATGGACTACCTATTTAGTAATTATCCAAATATTAAAGCCTTCATTAATAAAGTCTCAAGGTGGCTGAGATATAATTTTGAGGGTGATGGAGTGAAGGAAATGAGAAGTAATATGATGAGGCTGACCGGAAAGAGAAGGCAACAAGTCATTAGTGCATATGCAACAGTTTGTTATATGGAGGGTAAGAAATAGATTGTATCATGCTAAGGAGAGTCGACAAGAAGAAGAGATTTTCATTTGGGTCCTTTACCATATTAATTACTACTTATTTGAGAAAGAGGAAGTAGAGGATGGCAACATAGCTAGTGGTTTGATTTAGTTAGAAGCTTGACATGTTTTTGCCTTTGGTTTGTATGCTGTAAGACACTTTTGGTGAGGAATGAAAACATACATTTTGTTTACAATAAAGTTCTTGATATGCCATATATCAAGTTCGTAAGTATTGAATTCTTAAATTTATATATAAAGAAGTTTGATGTCAAAAGCAGTGTCACAACTCACAAATGATATTACCATATTATTTTTGAGGGAAAATATTATTTCTTTGAAAATTAGGCATTTTTTTCAAAATAAAAACAGGCCTTTTATTCGCACATATCCAAGAGTAAAAGATGTAAGATCAGCCCATTAGGGAAAGCCTAGTCCAAACCCTAGTCCACCGACTCATATATAAATTAAATAAATTTCTCAAGATCCATTTTTTAACTTCCGGAAAAGCTTCACAGAGGTTTTCATCTTCCAAGCAAAAATGGTACTTCTGCAATTTTCTTTCTCTCTCTCGTCTGCTCGATTCCTCCTGGATCTGCTCCATATTGACCCAAAGTTTGGATTTTTTTTCGTATATATTTTGACAGGGAAAAGGTACCGGAAGTTTCGGTAAGCGGAGGAACAAGACGCACACGCTGTGCGTGAGATGTGGCCGCCGCAGCTTCCACCTCCAGAAGAGCCGGTGCTCCGCCTGTGCCTATCCCGCCGCTCGCATCAGAAAATGTACGTTCCATCCATCCGCTTGTTTGTTTATGTGATATTATTGGCGTTCTCATCATTTCTATCATCAAATACTTTTATTAGTTTTTTCTTTGGTTTGCCGGCGATTGAATTTGAATCATTTGGGAAGATAGAAGTGGAAGAGATGTGACATCTCAACTAATTAGGAATGCTAATTACATTTTAGGACCATTTATGAAAGATTAATTTTGCAGGGATGACTTAAAAAATTATAGGAATTAAAAGCAAAAGTTGCCCATTTCTAAAGGGAGCAAAAACATATTGAATCCTACATGTAGAGAGGCTATTTTGTTGACCACCTAAAACTTCACTGGAAGTAAGAAGCAAGGAGTGAATGAAGTTTAATGTGTCATTTTAATTTGGTTCATTATGCGACTCATACTAAAATATTTTCAATAATGAATTAATGACTTGTTTAGCTCCATTTGTAATGGACAGTAACCAAGGATGTAATAACACTTCTTGAGCAAAAAAAAGAAGCATTAGTTTTGTGCCATTAAGCTATTTGAATGCAGCCCAACTTGAGAGAATGATATTTATAATAAAGGAGTTCCCTTGACATTAGAACCACATGTCATCTTATGACATGTCCCCCAATTGGGGACTCTATGGTGCCCTGTTAGCAAAATTGACAGTTTTTGACCCCCCAAATGCCTTGGTAAACCACCAAGCCTGCATCGGACCCAGCCGCACCCCCTTCAATGGCACCCTCCCTCCCTCAAATTTGGTTGACTTTGGATTACATTTGAATGGAGTATAGGTAAGTTGAAGTAATGGAAGTGTTAAGGAGTGTGGTTATTAACTTCTGTTCAGGAGGATAGTAAAAAATTTTAGGAGGTTAAGTAATGGTTCGAAAGTTTTAAGTTCTAACTTCCCAACATTTCAACCCTTCATATCTTAGCACTCTAAAATGGGATGTTACTCCTAAGTTACATCTTATTTAATAGAGACATTCTGATTAATTCCACTATATAATCTTATTAACCGACATTCTGATTAATTCCACTATATAATCTTATTAATCCCTTCTGAATTTAATTTTCATGATATCGCTGTTATGAGTAAATGGTTTTGTTAATTTCATTGTTAACACAATTAGGTTAACATTGCCCTATCTCCCTTACCATGCATACATTTCATAACACTTTCAATACTAACACTACACCTCAATCCAAAACAACAACAACAACAACCCAGTTAAATCCCACAAGAGTAGGGTCTGGGGAGGGTGTGTGTATGCAGACCTTGCCCCTACTCGAAAGTAGGGAGGCTGTTTCCAAAGAGACCCCCTGCTCAATGTCGAAAGTTGCATTGCTTGACTAACTGCTACTTCATTAATTAAAGAAGCGCAGACAGTTTAGAGATCCATTTTGATTTATTCCATCACACCCCAAAGCCAAAAAATGGTGAAATTTTGGCTCCATCAGAGATGATCGAAATACCTCAATCCAAAAACTATTAGGATAAAAGGTTCCTGAACTGTTTTGATCATTGTGTAATAGTGATTTTTTCTATGGAATCGTGTCACTAAACTACCCGTGTTTTCCTAAGTAACCAGAGTTATGGGGATTTATGATTCCTCTGCTCTCACTTGTTTTTCAAAAGACATTATTCTCTTCTTTATCTTTGTGCTAAGCTTCACTTGGCTTTCTATCGCATTCAAGCCCTTCACACGTTCAACTGCCCCTGGACTTTCCCCATACTGCTTAATCTTTTCCCATCTCATTTTTTTCCTCCGGCATATCTGTTTCTCCATTCAAATTGTAAGGCTAAAAATTGGGGAGCTCTCTGAACCCAGCCGTCGAGAGCCTTACATAACTTACCGCCCTATGTAAAGTGTTGAATCACCTTTAGGAGGGATGAGCACACAACAACCCAGTTCAATCCCAACACCGTTGGCAGTCAAGATGCCCGCAACCTCACAGGGTTTTATTTGTTATTTTTGCATTGTTATTTTGATCAACATATTTAGAGATGTAACTTTTTTTTGGAGCCTAACGCCCCCCTCCCCTCAAAAAAATTAAAAATTAAAATTAAAAAAATATTTTGTATGTTTTGTGATTTGTTTAGATAACTGGAGTGTCAAGGCAATAAGGAGAAAGACTACTGGAACTGGCCGCATGAGGTATCTTCGCCATGTTCCCCGCAGATTCAAGACCAACTTCAGAGAAGGTAAATAGCCAATCGTTGCTTTTGTTTTTTGGCATCCAAACTTTTTTGTGATGAATTTATCATTAATTTTTACCTTTAACGTTGTGTGCTTATTAGGTACTGCTGCTACTCCGAGGAGTAAGGGAGCGGCTGCATCGTCGTAAATTTCGTTTATGCAGTTTTAGCAGACTTTTTTTCCTTCCGAATTTGCCCTAATTTTATATGCAAACATGTGTTGTTCTGCTTGTAGCAGGTATGCTTTTGTTTATTGGGAGTAAATTATTTTCAACCATATTATATACTCTTTCTTCTTATTCAGTTAATAGATCATCTGATTTTGGTGAATGGTGATCACAGGAAAAGAGGTTTTGAACATGCAATTGCATATCAATTAAAACACCAACCTTTTGTATTTTAATTGGGAGCCAAAAATGACCCGAGAACGATTCGTGCGTTTTCGGGGCACTTATGCGCTCTATTCTCTCCAAATTGATACTCCTGTCTCATTTTAAATTGCCTGTTTTTTTTTTCTCCGTCCTAAAATAAGTTGCATGTTTTTTGCTATCGTAAACTTTTAAGAGTAGAATATCCAAATTGCTCTTAAAATAAGTCACTATTTTCCATCATATTTTCTCATTCGTTGTCACCCCCCTAAAAAATAATGACAATTTTAAAAAATTAATTTTATTTTTTCTCCTTCTTAAATGTCCCAAAGTTAAAATAGGTGATTTAAAACGGGTTGGAGGGAGTAGTTTAAGAACAATACTTTAATTAGTGTTAGTTTTTGGAGTTGTATTAATTCAAAATGACTTTAAAAGTGTTAAAATTGAACGTTTTTTCAAAACGCTGAAACTCTTCCAAACATGCGCGAGGTAATAGCGTGAAATCAAATAACACGCCATTATCTAAAAATAACTACTCCGTATTCCGTATGCCAAATCACATTCTTAATAATCAGGCATCAAGAAAAACTAATAATTTTATTTCAAGACAAATGGAGTAAAAATAATTTAAAAAAAAGGTAGGGAAAAGGCAGGAAAAGAGGATTCCAAATATAAATCAAGAAAATGATAAATGAGAAGATTTGAAGATTAACCCAAATACTCTCTTAATTCCATATTAACTGACTATTATGACTTTTTAGATACATTAAAAAATAAATGAATATAGACATAAAGTATGTATACATTCATTCGTTTTTAATGTATCTCAAAAGTAAAAATAGACAATTAATACGAAATGAAGGGAATACATGAAGAATTAATACTAGCAATCTTCATGTTGTTTATTATTCCCATCTTTGTGCTTCTTGTTGGTGGTTATATGCTTAACCTTTATCAATCTTGTGTTTGATCTTCTCACTTAGGCATCCTCCTTTCTTATCTCCTCCTCCTCCTCCACCGTGCCCGTCGTCGTCCGGCGGCGGCGGCTTGTGCCGCCCGTGGATGTGGTGGAGCTTCTCCTCCAGCTTATGAATGATGTTCGACATCCCGGTGCCGGCGCCGTTCACCGGCGGTGTCGGTGGTAAAAAAAATGGTCGCCGGAGAGAGGCTGTCTTTTTTGCCGGCGGGACGTTTGTTGTTTACGGAGTATATATTTATATAAAATCGGTTTGTGGTGCTATGGCTGTCTTGTGTTGGTTAACCAAAGCCATCCAATCTCCTTAGATCTCTCTGCTACAAGGCGCAAAACATGGAAGTGTTTTTTTTAAAAAATTAATCCACAAATTAGAGTTTTTTTTTAAAATTATACAAATTCTTCTAGAAATTTGAGATCTTATTTGAAAACCATAATTTTTAGTCAAAACTGTATATCTCCCTACTAAACTGGTGTCTCTGTTTTACATCAATTGGAGTTATCTCAAAATATACTCATTCTTACTAAAATATTCTAAAATTACATAACTTTCGTTGCCTTCAACAAAAGTTCTTTAATACTCCCCCATCCCAATTTAAATCGTTTGTTTACTGAAGTTATTTTCAAATCATTACATATGAAAAATGATGTAGAATTAAAAAATAATAATTATATGCTTAAAAACTATATCAAAAGATTTACAAAACTAGTGACATGACTATATTATTTTATTAAATGACTAAGAAAAATAAAAAAAGAAAGTAAATAAAATTTGATCATGTATATAATAAACAAGCAATTTAATTTGACACGAAAGAAGTATATAATACGGAGTACTTTGTAAGACTTCATTGTATATTAATCACAGAGACTCCAAAAATTAGAGGATCCATTTAACTAAATTTTTTCTTAGAGCACTATTTTGACATTATTAAATTTCTAAGAAATATCGGTGATAATTAATTAATTATGTAATCTAAAAATATTCATGTAAGATGTCAAATTTCTCACAATATTGATATAGGTGTTTTCTTTTCATAAATCTCATTTTTCCGTCTAACCCTAAATTACCATTCCCTCGTAACAACATAACCGGTAAAATCTCACAAGTAGGTCTGGAGAAGGTATATGTAAGCAAATATATCCCCTACTTGGTCATAAAGATATTGTTTCCAAGAGACGCCATTCGAATACAACGGCATTATAAATGATAAATTCATGCGCGCTTAGTATAATTTCAATATATAAACAAATTCCAACGACACATTTTTCATTTTCAACCATTTTCACTCTTATTTTAGGGTGCAAACCCACCACATACACAGCATAAACAAGCTTACTTGCTGGTGGTAGATGTCAACAATGGCTGAACCAAACTGCACCCTAATTTCTGAGCAACCGAACGCCGGGTTTAACACGCTGTTCGAAACCTCGATCAATGCTTGAGCCAGTAGTTGCGTAGTTGAGATATGTGTAACAATATCTCATCGCGGCCTTGGTTCGTGACGCTGCTTGTCATAATCCAAGGTGGAGCAGTTTGGAAGAAGTGTTGAATTAGCTCTTGAAAATCTTCGACGTTCTCTTCGGGTCTTTTCCCTCCATTCTTATTCTTCTTCCTCTTATCACATTTGGTAAAAATTAATGTCATCGGAATCTGCAAACACAAAAAAAAAAGGGTTTTCCGTGCATCCACCATTCACTTCTGAGAGGTAGAAAGAACAAAAGAACGTGTAGCCACACAAAGAGGGAATTCTTAGCAGAACACAAGATTTTTTTTCCGTTGGCAGTTTAAATATGAATAGCTTTATTTTATTATACAATACTTATAATCAAATTTTTAAATTAATAAAACCAAAAAACTGAAAGCTGGAAACCACTCGATCAAGAGAACCGGGCTTGGATGCCACATATTTAGGTAAATCTGAACCCAAACCTGACTTATAATCATGTCCAAGGCCTGGCTATTTTAAAACATAAGTCGATGTCAGAATTATGACGTAGTAATTGATTGTAAGTAGTAGCATGTAAGAGAGACGAATCGATAATATGCCCTTTGTATATCAAGAATGCAATCCCCTCTTCGGTCATGGTCTCATGGAGAAGGTGTATTTATAAGGATCAAGATACTGACAAACCGCAAAAAACTACCTCCCACGTTCTCCTCAAGGGACCCACACTCATGGGGGATTATAGGGAACGCAGGGGAGACCATGAGGGATCATCTCGTCTCCTAACTCTGTCTTACCTCAACCCGCCACTTGGCAGACTCCTAACCTCACTTTTGAGTTGGGTGAGTCCGACCCATCTCAACTAGGCTACATCCTCTTGTCAAATGTGTAGGCTTAGGTGGTATGAATCTAAATACAGTATTAATTATAGAAACTTATCTACACATATCTGGGCCGATCCAATATACCTGTCATAAGTATATTAATGAGATTGGAATTACCTGGTTCTGCCCAAGCCAACTTGCATATTCAAGGTCAATCTTTTTTGCAGGGATGCTAGCATCTATGAGAAGGAATACCGAGACAAGAGTTGACCGTTTCAGAAAATAGTCTTTGGTGAACTTGTTCCAATCTTTACGCACTTCGTGTGGTGCTGCAGCATACCTTGTGCAAAGAGCATTGGATTTTCAATCACCTTACTCCAAATCCAATAACTCAAAATGAAAGTAAATGAAACAAAAGCATCATAAAATCTTCCAGTTCCAAATAGTACAACCCCTCAAGGCATCAAACCTACCTCACGCCAGAGCCCTAGAACGTTTGCAAAAGAGGCATTAAGCCCGTCCATTTGTTGGACTCATAGGCACTCCAAGATTCAAGTGAACAATTCATTAGAAGTCAGCATAGAAGAAATCACTTTGAAACAATCAATTGCAAATGAAAGATTATATGCTTATTCTGTTATTCAGAGTATTAGTATAGGGGAAAAAGGGAGACTGATTATCCAACCAGGACAGTATATTCTCCAAACTTGTAAAGTCTAATATGGCAAACCAGTACGATGTATTTTAGAGAAAAAAACACCACATGCAAACAGAAAATCATTTACCCATATCCAGGCAAATCAACAAGATGCCAGCTATCATTTATCCGGAAATGGTTGATGCATTGTGTCTTGCCTGCAAATAGAGACAATTACAGTTGCATAAATTTAAGCTGTTCCTTCCCTCTATTAGTATCCTCAAACAATTACACAGACACATGGAGAAAAACTATAGAGTATTTTTATTTATACTAGTACAACAAGACCTTGTGTGCAGAGCAATATGTCCTAACTGCTACTCAGCCTTGACCGAGCAACTAGCTAGTTAAGGTAGGAAATAAATGAAGCGTAACTAAAGGTGGGTAGTTTGTGGTATGATTAGGGAGATAATGTTCACAAAATGTAGGCAATTTTCACCGTTATTAGCTTAACAAACCAATTACAAATGCATATTCATGGCTCGTATATAATACGTATTGTGGTGAAACGGGACTAACTTTTTCTTAAACTTTTCTCAAATTCAAAGAGCAACTCAATAGAATAGCAACCAGGCACCAAGTGTCAAAACTCAAACTTTATTTTTGGATCAATCTCTTTTTTCAAAACATAAACTCTAGCAGGAATAGAACAACAGCAATAATAAATTTGGGTCAAAACCTTAAACCAATGCAATGAAGCAATGTCCGTGAAAACCATGTGTGACAAAATGGCATCTTATCAGTCTCTATCCTCCAGAATGGGACACAAAGTTTCTTAACCCGCACCAATGTAGCGTGATTACCAAGCTCCCTTGTACATCCCAATCTTGATTACCTAGCTCTCTTGTCGGCCAATTTGTAAGTAACAAACACATGAACACTTGGAACTTCCATCTATCTAAGGTTCCTTCTGACTGCTAGCATTTTAGGTCTATTGCAAATTCCACTACTTTCAAATGATTAATCAAAGATTTAAGCATTCAATATAGGCCACAGAAAAGGGGAGGGCATACCGGGTTTCTTGGAAGTAAGAGCGAGCTTCTTGCGCCTAACAATGGAGTTGAGCAGGGACGATTTCCCCACATTAGACCGCCCAACGAGCGCGAACTCCGGCAACCCATCAGCTGGGCAATCTTCTGTGCTCACGCTGCTCTTCACAAACTCCGCCCGATCCACCTGCGCGTCTCCGGCGTACTTGCTGAGCACTATGTTGGACCCCTTGAGAATCCGGGAACCAAACTCTCCGGATGCATCGGTTCCCGGCGGAAAATACAGCTTCCCGATTGAGGTTTCCGGCGGGCTGTTCTCAATAGAACCGGCGATTATCGGAGCTCTGAGAAGCCGGGAGGAAGAGGTGGAGAAGGCGGCGATGGGGTTGGCGGAGGAGATTAGGAGTTTGGGTTTGGAAGCGAGCGCGGATAACTGGAAATGGAGCTTAGGGAAATGGTTGATGGACATCGGGGCGGGTTGAATTGGATGGCAATTGGAGGAAAAAAGGGTTTATGTATTGAATGACAATTTTATTTTTTACTCCATCTTTTTTTATTGAACCATGCTACACTTACACCAAAAATTTTACCCCATTTGTATCCGGCAATTATACATAAACATTTTGATTGTTTACACCGACACAAGTGTTGGTGTGTTAACAAAAATTTATACGGACACAAAGTGTTGGTGCATTAATAAAAATTAGTTTTACACCAACACAAAATGATGGTGCAAACCTGCGAGGTACAAAGTGAGGTACAAAAACTTGGGGTACAAATAGCTTTATCCTTTTTTATTACTCACCACTCCATTGCTTTTTAACTAGGGGCGGATACCCATGACATTACCCGATAATGTTATGGGATGACCCGAGGGCATTTCGGTGCCCCGTTCATAAAATTAACGATTCCTACCCCTCTAACCCTCCCGGTAAATCTCCACCACACCACAACTCGAACGCATCCTCAACCCCTTCAATTGCACCCCCAAGTTAATTTTGACTTTGGAGTCAAAATTTAACTCCTAAGTCAAAATTAACTTGGGGTAGTGTAATTGAAGGAGGCGGGGGTGTGTGTTCGAGTCAGGGTGAGGGTTTACTGGCCGGAGGTAGCTTAGGAACCGTCAATTTTACAAACGGGGCACCGGAGCACTCCCGGGTCATCCCATGACATGAGATTCCAATTCAATTCAATGTCATGGGAACCCGACTGTTTTAACTATCGGTTTAGAATTACGTGCAAAGCGTTCGACTTAATATATACTCCGTATAAAAGTATACAGTGAATTAAAACAAAAAAAATTATACGAAATTATTGGGACCGAAAATTTTTTTTAATGTTATTTTTAATACTCCCTCGTCCTCATTTTGATCACAATTTTATTTTCTTCATCTTCTCGATAACTTTTGTTTGTTTGTGTGTTCTCATTGATTATTTGATTAAATAAAATATTTTTGTCACTTGTTATTTTGTAGAACTTTTGATGTAGTTTTTTAACATGTAATTTCTATTTCTTATTGATGTGCCAATTTGTAAATAAAATAATTTCTAAAAACGTGAGATTTTACGTTGTAATTCCCATCTTGTAATCAAAATGAGGACGGAAGGAGTATATTTTAAAAGTTATTATTGGTCAAACATTAGGCTCGAAAAGTGAACCGCAAAATTTAGAAGAAATCGGAGGAGTATTCGGTCAAATATCGTAACTCGCTACAAGAAACTATCTCGGGAAGGGAGCGAGTATAATTATAATGGGGGAAAGAGTTTTTGAAAAGCTTACAACAGATAAATTGCTCGTTCACGTCGAGTTTGGGTTCGGCATACTTCGAGTTCGGACTAAAAATAGCATTAAAAAATTAAATATGTACCCTAATTGAAAACTCCATGTTCGTGTTTCAAAACTGCATTGAAAACTGTATTAAAAATCAAATTTTAAATATGTACAATTGCTTAAAACATTAGTAATACCCTTATCATTATACGATATCATTAAAAACTATGTATTGAGACCATACAAAGTTGGCTAGCTAGTACTCCATTCGTCCCTAAATCTTTTACATTTTACGCAAATTAAAATTTTACGTTTTTTCGATTCATTTTATTTAAAATTTGGTATATAAATAAAAAAAATGTAAAACATACTCCCTCCGTCCCTAAATAAACTTCCGTTTTTGACTTTTTGAGGATTTAAGGGAGGGATATTTTAGTGTTGACTTTCCAAAAATACCCTTGATGTGATGTGTAAAAGTAAGATGTGATAGGTAGATTATTAGTAAAAAGGTGTGATGTGATAGGTAGGGTATGAAAAAGTAAGAGGTAAAAGTAGTTTTTTAAGGGAAAAGAGAAGTTTATTTAGGAACAAAGAAAAAACGAAAGAAGAAGTTTATTTAGGGACGGAGGGAGTAGTACATACTTAAAAGCACATCAAAAAATTCTACAAAAGAAGAGTTGACAAAAATATTTTATTTCATTAAATAATAATGAATATACACAAATAAACAAAAGTTCCCTCGATTTTTGAATGCTGAATAATATAAATCATTAAATATTGGCTAACATGGGTAAAAAAAAGAAAAACTATACAGACGGCAGCCCCATGATCTAATACTCTAATAGCTACGTACCATCTCAAGTGAGTATTATTTGTTAAAACCCAAAAATAACTCTCAAAAAAAATAAAGATGATTTACACCCATCACTAATTAAATAAAATTAAATAACCTTCTTTCTTTTCTTTTTTTTTTCCCTGCAAGCAGTTCATAATTAATTACACGAAAGCATGCATGGAGATATAAAATGAATTTGTAGGCGTTTATTTTATTTAAATTTATTTGTGTCACGGAGAATATATGTATGTATAGTCGAATTCTATATATCCCGGCGGCCCTACTGGTGTTTGTATTCATGGTGGCGGCCGGAGGAGTTGTATTTCTCTACGGCCAAACAGACCCGAATGGCGTTTTCGACGTTGCTGTTCAAGGCCTCGACGCCGGACATGTCGAGGTTGAAGTCGCTGAAGGCGTTGGTGCAGTCTTCGAGGCTGGTCAACGCCGCCGACAGCTTGAAGTTCAAGCTCCCCGTCTTCTCCCCGTTCCGCACCAGTCTCAGGCTCTCGTACAACCTATACATTCATTTTTTTTCATTATAAGACTAGAGAATTCTTTTCACTATGTGAATAATTTCATTGCAATAGTAAGTTTGATCCAGACATTTTAGGACACCTATAGTGTTCCGTAAGTAAAATGGATAGTTCCTACCCCAACCCGAGTCTCCCTCTCTCCCCTGTCCTGGCAATATACTTGCCATCTGGGGTTAAGGAGGTCAAGAATCATCAATTTTATCAACAGAACAACGTAAGTGCCCAGATCATTTTTGGATCATTTTTTCCTAAGGTCAAAAGAACCCTAGTGTTACATAAATCAATACAAAAAACTTAAAGAATTTTTTGAGACAGATGAAGAAGAAGAATAATACGGAGCAAAAAAGGTTTTGAGGGATAGAGGAAATTGATGGCGTGTTATACAAAAATTCTCCTTCATATTTTTAGTGATAAAATCTATTGTTAAACCAACCTTTTAACACAATATATTTCACAGACACGCATTGACAATGATTTTTTCAATAAGTATATGAAACACGTCCGGTGTCAAAGTTGGTGTACATTAACAACGTCCTATTTTTACATTTGAAGCAGTGAAATGCGAAACCGCGCATCAAAACTTCGGTGTCAGCCGCACGAGGACACCAGATTTGTGTCCTCGGCGCTAAGACCAGGGGGATGGGGGAAGGGAATACCTGTCGTGGGTGTTGGTGTATGCCTCGGTGCAAATTTTATCAATGGTGGAGGCCATGGAGGCGGACTTGCTCTTGTGGACGGTGGCTTTCACCTGGCCATCGTCCACCTTATCAAGCTGGCTCATGGCCGCTTGCAACGCCTTGATTATGGCATGGTTCCAGTCCATTGTCCCCTTCACCGTCTCCTCGCACAGCTTCTTGTCCACCGCGGTGGCGCAGAAGTCGCTGGGGGTGGCGGCGTCCGCCGCGATGAGGAGGAGAGAGGTCAAGGACACATACATTATCATGCACCTGCTCATTATTCCACCTGCTGCTGCCATTTTTTTTCCTATCAGATTATTACTTATTTTTTTTCTTATTATATTATTTAATTTGTTTTTTTTATGATGGTAATCTTTTTGTTGAGAAGGAGAAGGTTATTTAAACGTGCATGGGGATTGTGGAAATTGGTGGCTCGCCATTTCTTCCTCATTTCTTGATGAGCTTTGAGCGGGAAACTGTTGAATATGATAGGAGGTAACATGTTTGAACCTCAAGCCCACTAACTTATTTTGTGACTAATAACAATCCACATCAAACACACACACAATTCTTTTCTTTCTTTAATTTCATTACTATTTTAATAAAATAATATATTCATGTCATATCTTGTTTTGAAAGCTTTTTTTATGTAATTTTAAATATATAAAAAAATTAATTTTAACCAAATTTTTATATAAATTGAATTGAAAATAAATTCAATTAATCATTATGCATGCATGTGGACAATTCTTTGTCGAACGGACAATTCTGATATTAGTGGGGGATAAGTCCGCTGCTATTTTTATTTTATTTTAAAAA
This sequence comes from Cuscuta campestris, assembly GCA_900332095.2. Lineage (NCBI taxonomy): Eukaryota > Viridiplantae > Streptophyta > Magnoliopsida > Solanales > Convolvulaceae > Cuscuta > Cuscuta campestris. Next base: position 1,178,287 of record OOIL02006555.1, read on the forward strand.
TTAATTTCAGACTTTCTTTGACTGTCCTTTTTAATTTTTATTTATTTTCCCGTATATATTCGGGTATTTTATTTCAATTAGCTACGACATTAGCGGCGGAAAAAACCTCCATTGCATTAATTAAATTTTCAAATAGAGGGGAAACAGTCTCCCACTAATTCGCCACTAATTAGCGGCGGAATCGTCCCCTCTAATTATCTGCACCTAATAGGGTGAAATTCTAGCTAGTAGTGAGTTAACTTGTTGTGTGATGACACGTGGCATACCACGTGTGCACACCACTACATAGTGCTCAATTAAAATTCTGCCAATTCTGTGTACCAAACGGACCCTTATAGTATTAGAGGCAGAGCACCTTTTGGCCTGCCTCGGTTTCTAATCCGTGACAAATTCGGACACAGGGACCTTGTCAAGGACCTATATATATTTTAATTAAGCAAAGCAATGCATTCGGCGAAACAGCTAGTTAGATCTTCTTCAATTCTTCTTCTTCGCATGTGTTTCAGATGGTTCCGAAGGGATCTGGCTTAGGAGCCATATGAGAGCTACACCGATTAACGCACCTGAGAGATGTGCAATGTGATTGACTGTCTGTAGTGCATAGCCTCCATTAAAACCGGTTGGCAATGCCGTTGAAGCTTGGGCGGCTTCCATCACCTGATCCACTTAAAAATGAAGTAATTCAACACCAACTCGGCCATATTAACAGATTGGGTTTAATCGTCAAAAAAATTCAATACCCTTTCCACCACAAATTGGCCCAATATAAGCGCTTCGAGAATCTTCCTCCAATCCCAAGACATCTGCATCAAGCAGACAATGTTTTAAGACTTCAGAAGTTTTCAAGCTCTTGGATGATTTACAACAGGGATGGAATATGATACACTTTAATCTCCTAAATCAGTAGTTAAGGGAAGGGTAGAGGGGGTGCAGAGGGGTTTAGGAGGTATGAACTATCAATTTTACGATTGGAGCACTGTACGTGCCCCAATTGAACTGGTTTACACCAAATGGAGTGGTGTCAAAATGGACTCACTCTTTATATAATCGTTTAGCCAGAATCTGCATTCAAAATGTGATATGATAATTGATAACAACCTTCACGAGTACGCTAATAGCAAAGAGTCCGAATACGGCACCAGATGCCCCAATAGAAACAGCATTTCTAGGAAGAACTAGCCAAGAAACAATGTTTGCCCCGACCCCGGTTATTAGATAAGAAAACCATAATGCAAAGCTTCCTTCTTCCTCTTCGACAAGCTTTCCTGAAAAGCAGAAATTTTACTCGACATGGGGATTGCAATTTGGCTGCTATGAACGCATCAAGTATGAAACTGTTGGTGATATGTGATCAAGGAAGGTATCGCACCAAAAATATACAAGAAGAAGAGGTTGCTTGATAAATGATTCCTGGGAAGCGATGAATATAAGAAAAAAGTCAAACAATAAGGGGTTTTGGGGATAAGCTAAAACAAATGCTTTGTACGTTTAGTACGGAGTATTATACTTCCACCATAAATCTTGGGCATTTCTTACCAGTTGAAATGACAGAATGTGGCAGTTGCAAACTGATACCAAGCAGGATGATTATGGTATAAATACAATGCTCTTATGCCCCGAGCCTGGACAACATTTGCTTTTAGATCAAGCAGCGGACAAATTTACTGAGATATCATTACAGAACAAAGTATGAACCCTTTTCATGAGAAGTAAAATTGTTTAATCCGTTTAAGTTTCAGAAGAAAGCAAAGTACACCATGTAAAGGATTTAAAATGACCTGGAAAATGTGATCAGCAACATATATTCCAAGGTTTATGAGTAGAATCCAGAAAATTCCATTCACACGCTTCTGTGGCTTGTGCTTCTCGACGGGCTTCCCAAGTTCCAGCTGTGATGTAATATCTGAACAAAATATCAAAAGATTGAATGTTCTTTTATATCTTTACATGTAATAATATTCATAGATGTGATGGTAGCATTTTATGTGTGGTCAACACAAATGCACAGATAAAGTAAACACAACCAAGAGACCATCGGCTCAACCAAAAGCACAAAAACGCTACAAACTTAGGCAACAAGGAACAGTATTAGTTTTATATCAATGTACAGTGTTCTTGACTAACATCTGAAATGAACATTCAACCATATAAACTCATAGAAAAACATAACCTCAAAGAGAAAAACTAACTGGACAGTAATTAGCAATAATTCCACTCAAATTTAACATTCACCAAAGCAACTCATAGACGAACATGAGATATCGCAACAAGCTTCCCAAATTGCAAGCCAATCGACTGCAAACATGTTAAAGTCAATTCGAACCCCAAAACTCAAAAACTCAAACGATTCCGAAATTCGAATTGAAATAAGGAAGTCTGTGTGGATCTATGGCGAGAAGAGGAATTTCACCTGAGTCCTTCAAATTACAGAAGAGGCGAGACGGGGAAGTTCGAAATGGGAAATTGAGCTTGAGACGGGAAGAAGACGGAGGAGTGAGAGACTTCCAAGACAGTGAAATGAGCGGAGGGCGTGGCGGCGGCGCTGACAACGATAGGCGGCCATGGCTGTCGAGCATAGGCTGCCGAAGTAGCAGTTGTAGTCGGAGCATTGTTTTTGAGGGGAAAATAGTAAATTTTCCGGAATTGCTCTTTTGACAGAAAAACGAACAGAAGAACAAGTGGGTGACCCATGGTTCTAATTAGACCTTTTGCAAAAAATGACCCGATCTTTTTTGACCCGATACCCGGCCTGAAAACACTAGATTCTGAATAAATGTTTTGATGATCAAACCCGAAATGACCCACTAAAAATGGGTCAAACCTGACCGAACCCGAACTCGACCTGACCGACTCGCTAAATTAAGAATATTTCAAAATCATACACTTTACTACTCGTTTTTCGTGTATAAATTTATATTTTCAGATAAAATTTTAATGATATTGCATAATTATCTTACTTTTTTCCAAAAATTAAACATTTTCTAATTTGTTTACATTGATTTATATATCTAAAAATTATTTATGATTTTAAAATAAAATGATCTAATAGATTTAATACTTTTTTTGATATTTTAAATTTATTAAATATAAAATGTAAGTGTTAATGTAAATTTAAAAATTTAAAAAACCAAAGTCATAACCGTTGGATCGACCCAAACCCGATGACACTGGGTCATAAACATAGAATTCTCAACCCGAACTCGAATTGACCTGAACAAAAAATAACCTGAACTCGAAGTGACCAGACTCGAATCCGACCTGACCGACAGATTTGCCTAGGCTCTACCGATACCCAGCTCAACCTAGGCTCTTTAGCCTTCCCTCTTTGGATGGGAGTTCATTATCAAACTTTCATATAGTAAATTGAGAGAAAGGTAAATTAAAATTTAATATCAGTCACATATGAGTAAAGTTTCATGTATAGTATTCCGGAGGCCCATATTATGCATGATTGTTCTAATCGCAGGAACCAAATTTCAAACTCGTGATCTCGTATTTATAGGACTCTTATGTCAAACACTTATTCCATCATCTCCGATGGAGCCAAAATTTCACCATTTTTGGCTTTGGGGTATGATGGAATAAATCAAAATGGATCTCTAAACTGTTTGCGCTTCTTTAATTAATGAAGTAACAGTTAGTCAGCAATGCAACTTTCGACGTTGAGCTGGGGGTATATTTGAAAACAGTCTCTCTACTTTCGAGTATGGGTAATGTCTGCGTACACACATCCTCACCAGATCCTACTCTTGTGAAATTGAATTGGGTTGTTGTTGTTAGGTCAAACACTAACCAAAATATCTAGAAGAAGAAGAGGAGGGAGAGTTGTCTATTTATTCACAAACTCCGTTTATAGAAGTGTCAATATTTGTCCTTAGTTTGGTACAGTAATCATTAATCACTCTTTATGGAGAAGAAACATTGAATTATCCATTTCCGTCCGCATTAAATCCCTCCATCTCCCTCTCACACGGGGGGCAATTGAACTGTCATTTCTCCCACCCGCCGGCCGCCTCCGCTCTCTATAGCTTTTGAAATTCGGATTCCTCTGGTTTTTTTAATAGGGAGATCTGGAATCGAATGGCGGGAGTGAGATGTAAATGGCGGCGGATTCTGAGGCCGCTGGTTTCGATTTCATGGAGTTTCCTCCTCGCCTCAATATTCGTTTCGGCTGAGAGGAGTTTGAAGAGGGAAGAAGCTCCGAACCACCGCGCTGCGCACTGTTCCGGCGCGGATCGCCGGTCGTCGTTCGTCAATTTCCTGTGGCAGTCAAATAAATCCGGTTTCGAGCACGTCTGGCCGGTAATTCTTCGTTATAATTCGTCCCTCATCGGTGCTTTATTCGGACTGGTAGAGTTCTTAATTTTTTAAATACTGCTGCTGAACATATGCACCTGCGTGATAAAAAGTGTGAGGCAAAGGGAATTAGGGCAAGTTGCTCTGTGCCCACAAAATGCTCTTTTCAATGTGGAATATGTATGTTTTGTCTGGGAGTCATCATTAATAGAGTATAAAGAAGCGAAATTTCAAAGTTTTTTCAAATTTTTTCAATTCATTTTATTTAAAAGATTGGTAGGTACAGAAATAAAACTTGCGTATTTAGAAACTAAGGGAAAAGTTCATATCTTGCTTACTACATCATCTCTCCTCCACATCGTAGCGCGTCAGATTTCACTAATTTCGTACTTTTCCTTAGACCTGACAAAAAATGATCCGATTTGTTTGTGACCCGAGACCCGACCCGAAAATACTGGGTTTTGAACAAAGGTTTTACTGACCGAACCCGAAGTTTACCGAACCCGAAATTACCTGTTAAAAATGGGTCAAACCCACCCGAACCCAAACACGAACCCGATCCAACCCGCTAATGTAAGAATTTTTCAAAATCTTACTATGTTTTAGTATGTAATCTATTGTTATAAAAATAAGATTTTAATTATATTTCTTTGCTTACTACTCGTTTTTAATGTATAATTTTATATATTCATACAAAATTCAAAAGATATCGCATAATTATTTTACTTTTTTCAAAATTTTCTGCATATTTAATTTTTTTATTCGTAATATTGACAAGCTATCATGAAAAAAATATAAACAAAAAATTATTAAAAATTAGATGACCCTCATCAAATTAAATTTATATTACAATACAAATAGGAAATAATATATTCTCTAAAAAAACATAAGCCATTACAAATCTACAATACTAAATACGGAGTGGAAAATAACATATAAAAAAATAAAACTAGTCATTGAATAGAGTTTTGAGGGAGTGTTGTTTAAAAATGGTTTTGAGGGAATGTGTGTGTATACACTCCCTCTGTCCCCAAAATAATGTTCTCATTTGACTTTTCACATTTTCCATTGTGACACTTTGGTTGCTGATACACACACACACACACAAATATATATATATATATATATATATATATATATATATATATATAAAAATTGGGCGAGCTCTTATATTCAAGGCAATCCTTCCTTTAATTTTTCTTTTGATTTTCTTGTTTTATTTTATGCCAACTAAAATAAAATAAACTCTAACATAATTAATGTTTGACAAATGAGGAGATACCCAAGATTGTATATAGTAGTATAGAATAAGCTCTAGTTAATGAGATAATAACATGGATAGTGGAGATACTGTGCTATATGTGCCTTTTCCTCAAACCTTTTAGAGGTTGAGCATTTGAAATAATTGTGATGCGCACTGAGTCGAGTTTGGGCATCGTGTATAATAGGTGGGCTGTGAACTGAATTCACTTTGTAGTTTGTACCCATAGTGTTCTCATTGGATTAGCCCATCATATCATGTGTTTTAAAAAACCTCATTGGCATTAAGTATTCACGGTTATGTAATATTGTATAGGAAAGATTCTTATTCTTGTCAACTTTTAATCTTGTTACAGGAAATAAAATTTGGATGGAAAATACTTGTCGGCAGCGTAATTGGTTTCTTGGGAGCAGCATTTGGCAGTGTAGGTGGTGTAGGAGGGGGTGGCATATTTGTTCCCATGCTTACTCTTATTATAGGATTTGACCCGAAATCAGCTACAGCAATTTCAAAGTGTAAGATGCAATATTTATTTACATTCATTGAACAATTTTCTTCAGCTATAATGCGGAGCAGATAGCCAATTTTATGTTGACATAAGTTTATTTTGTTTTATAAACAAAAAACAAATCTGTATAGAAAAAGTTATCAATGCCTGATATTGTTCGAAATCTTGATATATAATATTCTGGTTTGGCAGGTATGATCATGGGAGCTGCAGTTTCCACAGTTTACTATAATCTTAAGCTCAAACACCCTACGATTGATATGCCGATTATTGATTATGACTTGGCATTGCTCATTCAGCCTATGTTAATGCTTGGAATTAGTATTGGAGTCGCTTTCAATGTGATCTTTGCAGATTGGATGGTCACAGTTCTGCTTATAATTCTATTCACAGGTAACTCACTCTATTAATTGAGTCCACTCTGCTCAGTCTCTGCTCCAATTGAATTAGGCCTCTAATTGGAGTTTTCAGGCACTTCAACCAAGGCCTTCTTGAGAGGTGTTGAGACATGGAAGAAAGAGACAATTATTAAAAAGGTCTTCTTTTTCTGGCCTTTTTTTGTTTGTTTACTTGTCCCGTATTGATTTTTAGATTTATCTGGTTTTCCATTTTTGGGTTCAGGAGGCTGCCCAACTGTTAGCACCAGATGGTGAGTTTGTTATCTTTCTTTGTTGGGAGATACCTTAACACTATGTTTGGTTCAAGGAATTTAAAATGGAAAAGAAAAGAAAATGAGATGGAAAATAGCATTTCTTGTTTGGATAGAGAGGAAAAGAAAAGAAAAGTGGAAGGAAAAGGAAATGAGAAGACAAAATATATTAAGAGGAGGGAAAATCAAATTCCTCCCATTTTGGTGAGGAAAATGAGAGAAAACCATTTTCTTTTCTTTTCTTCCAAATTCCTTGAACCAAACATAGTGTAAAGGATCTTGCTTTGTGGCTCCCTTTCCCCATATACAAACAAAGATAATGAGTAAAAAGATTGTAACATATCTCTCAAAGTTTACACATTTGGCATGCTACATTTTTTCAGGAAGTGGACAAGTAGAGTACAAGGTTCTTCCTGGTGGCCCTAGCAATGGCAGTCATGACACTTCCAAAGAATCTTCTCGGAAAGAGGTGAATTAAATTTAACAGTCAATCTTCTAAGATTGTTCAAGCTCAAACATATGTTTATACTCCTTACTATATAAATACTTATTTTATTTTCAATTTAGGTCTCTATAATTGAGAACGTTTATTGGAAGGAATTTGGACTCCTTTGTTTTGTTTGGGTTGCTTTTCTTGCTCTTCAAATCACAAAGGTCTGTTTCTTTAGTTGTTTCAGTTACTGTCGGGAATTTCCTCAGAGTAGATCTTTGTCCAGTAACATAATCATCCTTTGACTCACCTGCTTTGTTTTTTGGTTACAGAATTTTGCAACAACTTGTTCCACTCTATACTGGGTGGTGAATCTGTTGCAGGTTTGTTTGGTCCAAAATTAGGACAATACGTGTTTTATTTCAGGTATTTAATTTTCACCCAGATTAGTTTTTTTTCTTTTTTAACCTTCTATTATCAATGCAGATCCCAGTTTCTGTAGGGGTATCTATGTATGAAGGTATAGGGTTATACAAAGGGTGGAGACAGATTTCATCTAAGGGTGATTCAGGCCCCTCCAACTTGAGAACAGGGCAATTGATTGCTTACTGCTGCCTTGGGATGGTTGCTGGTGTTGTTGGGGGGCTGCTTGGCCTAGGTGGAGGGTTCATTATGGGTCCCCTATTCTTGGAACTGGGTATCCCTCCACAGGTGAGTTTATGATGGGTTTCCCCACAGTGCTGTAGAGAGATAAATGGCATGTCAAACATATTTTTATTTCCAACCTCAAATCACAATTTTCCTTGTATAATTCTTGTGGCTAGATTCACTTACACTATGTTTGGTTCAAGGAATTTGAAAAGGAAAAGAAAAGAAAATGAAGTGGAAAACTATTTTTCTTGTTTGTTTAGAGGGTAAAAGAAAGGAAAAGTGGAAGGAAAAGAAAATGAGGAGGCAAAATGTACCAAGTGGAGGGAAAACCAAATTCCTTCCATTTTGGTGAGGAAAATGAGAGAAAACCATTTTCTTTTCTTTTCCTTCCAAAATCCTTGAGCCAAACATAGTGTTAAGATTGCTTGCTTGTTGCTTTTATATATTGTTTATAGGTTTCAAGTGCCACAGCCACTTTTGCCATGATGTTTTCCTCATCGATGTCTGTTGTAGAATATTACCTTCTCAAGCGTTTCCCGGTTCCTTATGGTATGCCCTTCTGCCCATCCTCCAAATTGACTTAAGCTACATTTGGCAACATCGTATAGTGTTTTGGAAATATTTTTTTTAAGGCGCAAATTAATTTTGAAAAAAAAACTAAAAATAAAAGACACTGTTGGATACACTTTCAAAATGCTAGAGCCAAACACTTCCCAACTGAGGCTTAAATATACTGAATGTTTTTGCATGTGCACAATCTTGAGTGCTCAAATTTCGGCTCATAATGACTGTTTTGCAGCTCTCTATTTCACTGCACTCGCAACTCTTGCTGCTGTGGTTGGGCAACACGTAATCCGGAGGTTGATTGCAGGGTTTGGAAGGGCATCATTGATTGTATTCATTCTGGCCTCCACAATTTTCGTGAGCGCAATCTTGCTAGGTGAACATTCATCTACCTTTCTTTTTCCCACTCTTTTCTTCATCCGCTTTTGATCTATCTTTATTTGTCACATTTCTTTTTCCGGGCTTCTTTATTCGCCACAAATTATTCTCCTCCCTCGTTTAGTCGTTTTATTCCTTTTCCACCAACCAAACACCCCATTAGCATTTCAAACTGATTCAAGTCATTCGACCACACTTGACAAATTTAGAAACTGCCATCACATTTTTACTTCCTACTTGTTTCTGTCAGAAATTGTGCGAAAAAACAAAAAGTCCTCAGGTTTGTAATCAATGAGTAAATAATACCTATGATTAATGAGCAGAAACATTGTGTTTTTCATTCTTGTGTCGAAAAAGTTTCATAAGAAAGTGACATTTCTCCATGTTTCATTCTTCTCCTTATGCTTTAGTGTTCATGGAACATAGTTTGCTAACTTCTTATAACCAAAATTTGGTTAAACAGGTGGGGTTGGGGTCTCGAACATGATAGGGAAGATTCATCGCCATGAATACATGGGCTTTGAAAACCTCTGCAAGTATGATCCTTGAAATGCATCATTTCTACACATCATTTTTTTCTCTCTCGAAAGAAAATGAGAGAATCAGTTGTGATTCAAGAACAAGTCCAGATGAACGACGATATGTGGCTTGATTCAGAATTAGTTGTGCCATAGTAGCTGTTAGGTTTTCAATAGAACCATAGAAATTCAAAGCATTTTTTCTGTCATTGAGTCATTCTATAGTTTTTATTTCCTTTCCATTTCATAGTGTTTGATTGGCCTCCAATGGAATGCCCACTTTGTGGCTGCTGTGATATGATTTTGGCAAGTCTTCTTTCAATTAGATTTTTTCACCAATGTTTATGGAGGTGTCCATTGTAATGCAACTAAAAGATTCATTTAATTTTGACAATATTTTATTTCCAGGTAAATAGTACTCTCTCCATCTACCATAAATCTTCCCAAGTTGACGCTTTTGTTGTTTTTAATGAGAGTTAAAAAATAACTAAAATACCCTTTATAAGATTGGGTGAAGTATATTAAATGAAGTGGTTGAGGTGTAATAAATTTCAACGTAGTAAAGATTATTTGGATTAAATTTTTATTATAATAATAATAATAATAATAATAATAATAATAATAATGTTTATAAGTGTTTTTAATAATAATAACCTCCATCCCAGATTAAAATGCATGATTATAATTTTATTTTGTCGCCACTAATTTTATAGATTTTTTAATGTAATTTTTTAATATGTAATTTTTATTATTAAATTCTACACCATTTTTCATATAAAATGATTCAAAAAAATATTCGGTCAAACATCGTAAATCAAAACAAGTAATATAAATTGGGATAAAGGGAGTAATTAATAATAATGATAATAACAATTCATAATAATATTCAAAACAATCATCATACTTAATAATAAAACTAATATGGGTATTTTTGTTAATAAAAAAAATTAATAATAAATAATTATTATTAAAATTTTTAATTAATAATGATAATCATCATCATTAATTACTACACTTAATAATAATTAATTATAATAATAATAAATAAATAACATAATTATTAAAAAATAATGATACTAATAAGTATAATATTAATTAATTACAATTATTACTATTAATTATAAAATTTATTATTGTAATACTATTGATAATAATTGTTTAAAATAATTAATAATAAATTACTATTATTATTGTTAGAATAAATTTTAATTAATAATGATAATCATCATCAATAATCATTACATTTAGTATTAATAACAATACTAATTGGTCATAAATTTGAAAATTTTGCTTTTACACGAAATCAATATATTAGACAGGGAAAATGACATCGATATTTTGAGTCATTCCATAAAACACTCTTCCTCACATCTATAATGTCTAAAATTCACCTCATTTCTCCTTTATTGCAGGTAAAAATGGTTTTAAGGGTATTTTAGACATACCCGGTGGAATAAAAATATTTTATAGGTTACGCAAAAAATGAAATAAGAACATATTTTAGAGACGAGAGGAGTAATATTTATCGAAATTGTTTTCAAATCAATATATCTAAAAAAGATGTTCATATTTATTATTATTATTTTTAAAAGATGTTCATGTTTTATTTTTTGTGCATCCCATAAAATGTCAAAAATTCACCTCATTTCTCTTTTATTGCAGGTAAAAATTGTTTTAATGGTATTTTAGACATTCCAGGTGGAGTAAAACTATTTTATGAGTTACGCCAAAATGAAATAAGAACATCTTTTAGTGACGGAGATAGTAATATTTATCAAAATTATTTTTAAACCAATATATTTAAAAATTGATACATAAATTTTTAAAACAATAAATATATCTAATGTTACGTTTACCAATCGGATACGGATAATAATCATTTTTAACGGATGCAGATATTTTCCATATAAACGGATATGAATGCAGACGATAATGTTATCCATTTATAGCTCTAATTACCCCATGTCTCCGTGCCACATCACTGCATCAGCATTTGATTCCCAGGCTAAAATATATATTACCAGAAAGTCCAAAAAATAATGCCGTTGGACTGAAAATTCATGAATTAAAGGGGAAAAACAAAAAGGAAATAAAAGACACGTGGAAGGCTGAGATTCAAACAAGGAGCAAAGACACTAGCCGTAGGATTTGTCCGATTCCATTAAGGAAAAACGAATTGGGGGTTTTGAATTGAATTGAATTGAATTCCTCCGCTCGTTAAACATTTGAAATCTGGAAAGAACCGTTCCCCTTTATCCCCATTTTCCCCTTTTTGTTTTCTTCTCCCTTTCTCTCTCTATCTCTACATTCATTCATCCCCTGTACAGATCTCTCCTCCTTCTCCTTCTTCTTCTTCTTCTTCTTCTCCGGTTTCTGATTCGGAATCCGACAGTTTGCTCTCTTACCCCGCCGCACCCTTCTTCTTCCGCTACATTCTGATGATTGAGGCGGCGCTCTGTTCGGTGAGTGATTGTGTGTTATTTTACTCTTTTCCGGAATTTTTGTTTTTTGTTTTGTATTGGATTTGAGGTGAATTCTCTGTTTTAGGGTTAATATGGAGTTGATTTTGTCCTCTGTAGTATGAATGATGGTTTCTGTCCTTGGTAGTCTGATTTGGTTGTAGTTGAACTGGTCCGATCGGGCATCTTTTTTGGTTTTCTGTTTCGAGCTCTGGTGGGTAATCTGAGCATTGGGGGCATGCAGGGTTTCCTTCCTATTCAACAATGATGCAAAGTGAAGGCGTCGGACCTACAGTCGGTAGTAGTTTAGGCGCTCGACCTCTGCACGGGTAAGTTTCTGAACTACGCTGAAGAATGTAGTGTGTTGCATTGTGTTTCACCACTATGATATTTTTACAATTCACATTTTGACAATGTTTATAGGAGAACAACTGGGCCAACAAGACGCTCAACGAAGGGTCAGTGGTCACCGGAAGAGGTATGGCGTCCTTTATCAACAATTGAGTAAAGCATAAAATATGAATGATCATGTATGAAAATATTTTGTTTGTAAAACCAAGAAATTAGGCTCTTCAGTATTGCTGTTATGATCTTTTGGGTGGAGCTGTCATTGGGTATAAATATGTCACCATGCCTTGCCACCTAATATGTGAACTCGTGTGTCAGATGACTAGAAACATTGTGAATGATGGAAGAGAACACCAGTTGTTACTTTGAAGTACTATATATATTCATAGCCAGTAGCCAGTTAATCCACAATCTACTCTTCCAGGAAAAAAGTATGCATTTGTGTGTGTGTGTGTGTGCAATAATCTGGCCTGCCTAACAAGATGTCATTCATTTTTATAATGAGAGAGAAGTGATGTTGGAGATGATCAGATGATTCATCTTTTGGTCATTATGGTTCAATAGTGTGAGATTATAAACTTGTTTTTAGCATGTATCTTTTTCACAAGTTTGAGGTATGTGTTGCTCAAATTCAGTTTACAGGGTCTGGTATCTTGTCATTGTGTAACCTTTTTTTGTAGAAGTATACGTTTGGCCAGTTTAAATTTTTTCTTGTTGCAGGATGACATTTTATGCAAGGCTGTTCAACGATTTAAAGGGAAAAACTGGAAAAAGATAGGTATGCTGATTTATTCTTCTATCAATATTATATTCCACATCGTTACCCTTTTTCTTTTATTTTCTATCGAGCTTACCACTGCTTCAACTCTACATTAAATATGATAATTCTATGTGGCATTAGTGTTTATTACAATGGATAGTATGAATTGTGAATTACTTTTGTAGCTTTTACTTTCAAATCTTTTGACTAGTTTTGAATAATTTTAGCTGTAACACCATTGTTTGTTGCACTGTAGGCACTAATTCTGAGTTTTTATGTAGTGTTCACCATACTATGCCAAGACTTAAAACTTATCCATGTATTGCTGTTCTAATAATCCATTTCAGTAATTTATCATACTGAGACTACCTTTTATATAATGGATTAATGGAAACAATAGTAAGATCTTTTTATTGCCCTGGCATTTGGGTTTGGTAGTCATAAATTAACGCTTGAGAAAAACGTAGTGTTTTCTCCTAAGATCCATCAGAATGGCCTTAAGAGACGCCATACAGCTATGTGGTGAAGATTGCTTAGTTTCATTTTTGTTAGGACCTCTGAAATAGTATATTGTCAGAAATCATGGTTGAAATTCTCATTACCCCTGACCAAACTTTCTTACAGCAGATGCGCAATGCAGTGATTATTCTGAGCTGATATCAGTGTGCAATTGATCATGTTTGAAAAACAACTAATACATACTAGTATTAGAATTAGATAGTAGGAAGAGTTATATTACATTATTACATAGACATCTAACTTCATTACAATTTATGAGAAGAACATACCATTATAATGGTGTAGTAAGATAGAGGATTAGAGGAAAGGTTGTGTGCATGGTTATGAAGGCGACGCCTAGGCATCTGGGCGGTTTTATGGACTCGCTTAATGGATGCCTAGCCTGAAAACACCTAAGGCGATGAGATGCTCGCCTTAGCCTCGCCTCTCGCCCAAGGTTTTGAAAGGCGAAAACTAGCCTCGAGGCGGTGGAGCAAAATGCCTTGAGGCGTAAGCCTTGAGGCGGAACGAGGCGTAAGCCTCAGTTCAATATGAAAAAAATAATACTAAAATATGTACACCGAGGTAAAACAAAATGCATAATCAATTTTCATGTTAAATAAATGATAAAATCATAATTCTTGAATTTTACAAAACATGATACCCTATCTTAATTTTTAAAACACAAAAAAAAAATAGAATCATAAAGATTAAACACAGTAACATAAACACAAATGTCTCAAACCCATCTTCAAACCTTATAAATATTAAATATGGACAAAAGTTCATGCAAAAAAAGTTACATCATTCTTTGAAGTTTGAACCGAATTTTAAAGAGGGAGAGGGATGTTAGAAAAGAAGGAACCGAAAAAATTAAAGTTGATAGAAGAAGATGAATGAAATAGAAGATAAGCTATTAAACATGAAGTAATTTCCTTAGCGGTTACCACAAGAGTGAAGTTGTGTCACTGAAGTCTGAAGATGGAGAGAAGTACGGTTGAAGATGGAGAGATGAAAGTTGACGCTAAAAGTCTTGGAAAGAAGTGATAATTATCTACTAGGTTTATTAAGTTTTTCTTAAGAAACTTTATAGTGCATTGGCCCAAAAGAGTTTTTGTAAAAGAGGCCCAATAGCTTTTAAAAAATAACCCTTATAATTGTGGAAATTCTTATTAAAAGTGAGGCTTACGCCTTACCGCCTCAGACCGCTTCGGACCGCCTCAACGTTGTGAGGCTTACGCCTCAGGTATCCCTACTGAGGCTTAAGCCTCAGAGGCGAAATGCAACCGCCTCACCGCCTCGAGGCGGACCGCCTCGGTCGCCTTTTAAAACCATGCTCTCGCCTAATCTTGCATGAAAAAATACCTAGGGGCTAGGGCGATGGGGAACTCTATTATTTTTTCAAAGCAACATGTGTGATTGTTTTATATATGTATGTGTGTATGTATGTGTGTATGTGTGTGTGTATGTATGGAAGCGTGTATGTATGTATCTGTGTATGTGTGTGTGTGTGTGTGTATGTATGTGTGTGTGTGTGTATGTGTGTATGCATGCTCACCCCGTCCCAAATTAATCTGCTTTATTTCCTTTTTGGGTTGTTCCAAATTAATCTTTCACTTTCCTTTTTTTTGGAAAGCTTTTTGTGGCTCCCCTTTTTTTCTGACTCCTCTACATTACTTTTAACCACACAATTTCACTTTTCTTAAGCTTCATGCAAAGTCAAACTGTGATTGTTAATTTGGGACGGAGGGAGTATAATATTGCCATATTGCACTAGCTTAATGAACGCCTAGGCGGATGCCAAATCGCCTAGGTGACTAGACGGTACTTTAGCGCCCAGCCTCCCATTGCCGCCGTAACAACTATGGTTCTGTGATAGTTGTGCGTGTGTGAAAAAGCTCTGAAGTGTAGAATATCCTAATATTTCAATAGTTGTTAAGCTATAAAGAATATTTGTTTGTTTCACCTTAGATTTTTAATAGTGAAAAGTTTTTTTTTTTTTTTGAAATTGAACTGCTGCAATAGCTGGCGAAGTAATTCTTTAGTAATATCTGGTCTGGCTTTAGTAATAATCTATACATGGCCTGGAGGGCATATTGTGAAGTTTTATTATCCTTGTAGCGGAATGCTTCAAAGACAGAACAGATGTACAGTGTTTACACAGGTGGCAGAAAGTTCTCAACCCAGAGCTTGTGAAAGGTCCATGGTCTAAAGAGGTAATGTTCTATCCCTTTTTCTGCCAGACCTTGTAATCCATAAATTTTTTTAAACATGTGGGGATTGGTATTCTGGACATATGTTGTCTACACAGACTTCAGTCGTTGATAACTTATAAGCCAATCAACTTTTTGTGTAATCAGGAGGATGAAATAATTATTGAGTTGGTGGATAAATATGGTCCAAAGAAATGGTCCACCATTGCACAGCATTTACCAGGGCGGATAGGAAAACAATGCCGTGAAAGGTGCACTTTGAAATTTGTTTGTCTATCACTCTATCTATATCACAGTTGACCTAAGCTCTCATATTATTAAAGTACAATATATAAGTAATGGGACTAACCTATTAGGGCTAAAATATCTCAGCGCTTAGTTCTAATATCATGTTGATTACTAATATATTTATTGAGATAAGCTTTTTAATTTGACAACCTTGAAAGATTAACACTACATTTATATAGATAGGTAATGGTTCTATACGACAAAATCTAGAATTGACTTAGGCTTTCTAGCATAGTTCCATATGCATGTAACACTCTTCGTTACGTTTTTGGGTTCTTGTATGCGTCATTTGACTAGATGTTATAGAAGATAGTCCATTATCTCCATCTGCAGATTGTGTTTGGACTCGTATATTTATTTATTTATTTATTTCTCAAGGTGGCATAACCATCTTAATCCTGGAATAAACAAAGAAGCTTGGACACAAGAGGAGGAATTAGCTCTCATCCGTGCTCATCAAATTTATGGAAACAAGTGGGCAGAGTTGACAAAGTTTTTGCCTGGAAGGTAGTATACTTGTTTATAAACTGACAAGAAATCTTACTTTCTACTCTCTAGGGAGATGACACTGATTAGATGTTGCTTCTCAATACTCACCTAGTCTTGGCTGTTAATATTTCTTGTGTTGTGTTTTATTGTTCATTTATTTTCAGGACTGACAATGCAATTAAAAATCATTGGAACAGCTCAGTGAAGAAAAAATTGGATTCATATTGTGCATCAGGTTTAGTTTCACAGTTTCCATCTTTGCCTAACGTCAATAATGCCAACCAGATGTTGCCTACCGCTTCAATGAAGCTACATCAAAGTAGTGAAGATAAAAGTACTTGTAGAGAGGGAAGGGAAGTGGATGAAGTTTCAGAATGTAGTCAAGGTTCACCTTTTGTGTGTGGTTCTCAATCTACAAGTGAAATGGGAAACACATTTGTACATACAACAAGTGAGGACAGGCCTGAGAAGGGGGGAATAAAGGAAGATTCAAGTTATAACAAGGATCAAACAGCGTGTAATGCCCTTCAAGAAGTAGCTTCTACTTCACTGCCTCAAATCCAAAGTAATAACGATAATTCTCAATTTATCGACCAAACTGCCATGAATGAAATTGGAGCTTCTGCTTTGAGAGGTTGCCAACTTAATTCAGATGATATACCCCATTTATCTGCACTTGATTTGATCCAGGTCCAATCAGGATTCTACATGCATTTTTCGACTAGCTGTGAAGACCATGGAGTGCCCATGCTGCAAAATGCTATGGACATGGGTATCATAAATCACATAGAAAGTATAGCTGCGAGTTCTGATACTCAAGATAGCATGTTTAACATGGAAAGTGGCCAGTGTGGAAATTTATATACTGGAAGAGCAAACCAACATTGTTTTCCCTCTGGAAATGATATTAGTGGTGTTGAAGAATCAGCAGAGTCAGGAGGGGTTCTTCAACAACCTTTAAACTATCAGATTCCTGAAGCTGACAATACTATCAGGTCAAATATTTGTGGAACTTCTGCCTATCAATCTTTTTCCGTTCCTGTTATGTTTTGTGTTGATTCACACCAATTCATTGATTCATCATTTGAGAATCGAAGGCAAGATGCAATTACTTGTGGTGAGACCAGCCATGGCGCGAAAGGCCAACTAGATCAGTACATTCAAGAAAATGAGGCTCTAACAAGGTTAGTTCCTTCGAATGATTCTAGTCAAACACCATCAGATAGCTTTCATACTAGTCCCGTCAATGAGCGACCACATGTTATAAAAGAAGAGAAAAAAGAGCCAGGAACTTTGTGCTATGAGCCTCCTAGATTTCCAAGCGTGGATGTTCCTTTCTTCAGCTGTGACCTTATACAATCTGGTACAGACATGCAGCAAGAGTACAGTCCCCTTGGTATCCGCCAGCTGATGATGTCATCTATGAACTGTCCTACTCCGTTTAGGTTGTGGGATTCACCAACAAAAGACACTAGTCCGGACGCTGTCCTGAAAAGCGCTGCCAAAACGTTTAGCTGTCCGCCTTCTATATTGAAGAAAAGGCATCGTGATTTGGTCTCACCAATGTCAGAAAAGAGAAGTGAAAAAAAACTCGATTATGATCATTTGAGTCGTGACTTTTCGGATCTGGCAAGGAACTTTTCTCGGTTGGAAGTGATGGTTGATATTGGGGGCGAAGAGAATGGAACCACATCGTCTCCATTGTCAACCCAAAAACTTATATATGAAGATTCCATTGAAGACAAAGAAAATATGGATCCGGCGTTTGAAGGAACCACCACAAAGAGCATTAAAGTTGAAGCAGATGATGATGCCGCCATACACGTGAGTTGTTTTTCCATTTCTTTTTCCTTCAAACGAGTCTTTTCCCCTGTGTAATCATGTGGAGGTCCAGGATTCAAATCCACCTTGTGAAAAGCATTGGGGAAGGTGGCATAGATTATCCTTCATGAATAACAGTGAATGCTGTAGATAGTATCTTCGCACTCACATAGACGCACAAGTAATGAAAATAATTCACCAGCTCTTTTTTTAGCGGGTGGGCAATTTTCAAGTACATCACTTCAAATTGTCTAGAATTTGTTATGCAATACTCTATGGGTCTGTTTGGTATACGGAATTGATGGAATTGGAATTGAATTGGAATGGAAATTCCATGAGATTCAATTCCATAGAATTGAATTCTGCCAATTCCAATTCATTTTTTGTACTATCAATTCCAAATCCACATAATTTTTGTGCTACCAAATACCAGAATTGGAATTGAAGTCCTCAATTCCAATTCCATAATTTGAATTCCGTGTACCAAACGGGGCCTATGTTTTATTATATGATTTCGTTCAGTCTAATGAGCAGTAATCTTCAGATATCTTTATATATGTATTGTTATACTTTTTATCAGGTGAAACAAACTAATGGTGTTCTGTTGGAACGTGGTAAAGATGACCCTGTATTCCTTTCTCCTGATCGATTTGGATCTAAGGGTGGTAGAGCAATGACTTCTCAGACAACTAAAGGTCTTGGAACCCCATTTCTGAATCGATTGGAAACTGGATCCAACCAAGGCACTGTTTCAACTTCATCTGAGGCTCCATCTTTTTCAATTGTTTGTTCTCCTCGCATTTATGCAAAAAGAGAGGGAAGTAACTTTGTTGTAGCAACGTCTGTGCAGTCTGTTCCTGCATCAGAGAATGCTGGTGACAATTCTGGAAATGGAGTTGCTGTTGACAACAACAATATAAGCATGTAAGACTCATGTTTCAAACATTTTGTGTTTCCAAAAAGTTCAGTTTAATCACATGAAGCTAAGCTTTCATGCAATTTGCTCAAGTCACCAAGAAGTTACATTATCACAAATATGATTCAAGCCTACTTAGGAATTAATTAAATTGGGGTTAGGGGGATTTAAGTGGAATATGGGCGGGGAGGCAGCTTCTAAGAAAGAAAGAACCTTAGGCACCCTAGGAGGGCCCAGTGCCTCGGTAGAAATTTTTGCCACCATGGCCCCAGTAGTGTCTTAATTCTTTGTTAATGTAACTCTTTTCTGATATTTTGCTCCCTTGATATTTGATCATAATAGGTTTGGGGAGACTCCTTTTAGGAGAAGCATAGAATCTCCATCTGCATGGAAATCTCCCTGGTTCCTCAATTCTTTTTTGTCCAGTCCTAGGATTGACACAGAAATAACATTGGAGGTTTGTTTCTTGACACTCAATATTCAATGATGTGAATGTTTTGCCTTCTGTACTCTCATAAACAATCACAATATTTGTGTTGCGTCTTTCCAGGATTTCAATTTCCTTTTTAGTCCTGGGGAGAGAAGCTATGACGCTCTAGGGTTGATGAAGCAATTAAGTGAGCAGACTGCTGGTACATTTGCAGATGCCCAGGAAATACTGGGAGACGAGACTCCTGAAAGTATACTCCGTGGAAGATGCTCCAAAATCCAGCAGAATGCCGATGATAGTTCTTCCATATTTTCATCTAATGCTTTGGTATGTATGCTTCTCCTCTTCAAGTAGTTGAACTAATCAAGTTAGCCTAAAACGATACAATGAATCCAATAATATCAGTTGTGGTTATCACTACTATTCCATTGGCACCATCATCATCACTACCACCATGTATTCTATAGATGGTTTCTATGTCCTAGATTAACTTAGGTGCCAGGCACCCTTTGACAGCCTACATCTCTCTTATTTGAATGGATGCCTCTTAGTCCCCTACGTATGCTAGGCCCCACTTGCCGACTGCCTAGGGCACATCTTTTTATTTTCCCCTTTATAGAACACTACATACGGAGTACTTTATAGCATCAAATGGTCAATAAGAGTCTCTCAAAGCAGCTTAAACTTTAAAATTTATGTTGAGAACATCATTATTAGCACCTTAATCCCAACTAGCAATGCTGGCGGCATCCTGGCATTAAATGTATTTCCAATTAATCCTAACAAATAAACATTAAATTCAAGCAAAAAAATATAGCGGCAATGTTTACACCTGATTCTCTTCATATGACAACCTTCATGCTAAAAACATGGCTTCAAAAGAATAAATCAAATGACAAATGCCCTTCACGTTGCAACCTTCTTCTTGGTGAGCTGCTATAAGTTGTGTCAAATTACAAAAATGGCATTGTGAAACCAAACAATACACCATTGAGAACGACCCGTACTAATCATTAAACTCATAATATCGTAAATGTGATCACAACTGCTTTATTTCCTATCACATTTTAACACAAATTTTTTCTTGAAATATGTTTTGATGGCAGACGGAGAGGCGGACACTTGATTTCAGCGAATGCGGGACCCCCGGTAAAAAAGCAGAAACCGGGAAAATCTCAAGTGGTAGTGGCAGTGGCAGTGTTGTTTCGTCAAGCCCGTCGTCATACTTGTTGAAAGAATGCAGGTAGCTACCCTGGTGCCTCTCTGTTGTATCATACATACACTGTATCATAAAGAGTCATTATAATATACGTACGTGTGTGCGAATTTTCATTGAGTTTTACTAACTGGCTGTCAAAACTTCAAACATTTTTTGGGTTTTGGTTTATAAATTCATCATTATATGAAGATTTTTGGTTGTCAGCTGCATTTACTTTGGAAAAATTTGAAAATGTTGTGATTTAAGGGGGATTCTGAGGGCTCAAAATTGTCTTATAACATGGGATGGTGAAAAGTTTGGATTAACTTTTACCACTTCAATGAAACACTATTTGCGCTTTGGATTTTATAACAAAAATATTTCAATTTTGTTTTTGGGTTTTTATGTTTGTGTACGGAAATATGATTACATGAGCAACAACAGAGCCACTTTAACCTTTTGATTTTACCCTTTAGTTAATTTTCATAATCTGAATTAAAAAACAAAGTAAATTATGCTTCCACCGTTTCTAAGTTACTGAGTATGTGTTTATAATTGATTTAGAAGTTGTAGAAAATATATGAATCGTCTAATATTTAATCTAAACAAAGGAATGAGAGGCTAATTTTGAAATAGATATAAGAGGAAATCAAGAAAATAAGTTGGTCTTGTACAAACTCATATTCGTGTTTAAAGTGAAATTTGCATTAAATATTACTAAAACATATTCTTTACTATGTATGTCTATTCCCAATGTACTTGTTATTCACTAAATAGTATTTTGAACAATGTCCAGTAACTGGAATAATGTCCAGTAGTGATGGACATTTACTTTGAACAATATCCAGTGGTGGTGAATATTTACTTAAACTCTTGTGGATATTAAACAATGGTATTACATGGAAATAATTACTACTCCCTCTGTTTTAATTTAAATTATCTGTTTCAGTTTACGATATTTGACCGAAATTATTTTCAAATGATTTTATATAAAAAATTGTGTAAAATTAAAAAAGAACATTTTAAAATTATATCAAAAGATCTATAAAACTAGTGGTGACAAGACTATATTTTATCAAATGACTAACGAAAATATGCAAAGAAAGTTAATAAATTATCCTTTAAATAGCAAACATACAATTTAATTTAAGAACTGAGAGAGTATGTTTTAGTATTATATGATTTACATTGGGAAATTTACTAGTACATATTTTAGTACTTTATTGTCTATATAGATAAATTTCCCAAATTAAAAGCCATGTAAAAATATTAAATTTAGGTGAACAAGTCAAGAGCGATAATACACCTTGAACCATGTGGGAAATATAAGAAAAACAACAAGCAAGTAAATAGCAACTTTCTTTAAAGCCAAATTCTATGGTGGACTTAAAGTCTACCATGTATGTACACATGAGCAAAACAAGCATTTTTGCATTGCTTAAATAAGTATCTATTTTTTAATCAAAAAACAAAAAAAGATTTTTTATGTAGAAGATTCACACAAGTGTTATGCATCCAAGGGTGCACCATAAAAGCATTCTTATTTTAAAAACAATGCCACACTAACAAATACTTCGTAGGATATTGAAATAATGATATCGTTTAAAATTAGAGTAATTTACCTAAATAGGACTAAAACATAATGACTTTCCCAAAATAGGACCATATGTTTTTATTTCCGAATGTAGGACCTTTGGTCATTATTCTTTAGTCATTATTCAAGTAATGTTTATCATTGCTGGGCATTATTCCTTCCACGAAGACATTATTAAGTCCTATTTAGGAAATAAAAAAGTTTAAGTCCTAAATTAGGAAAGTCATTATGTTTTGGTCCTATTTAGTGCAAATTTCACTTAAAATTAATATACAGATCATATGAGACGATCCTAATAGGCATAGGAATACCAAAGAATAACATGCATAAGAATAACAAATAATTTAAACTCGTTCATATGCAAAACAATGCACGAATAGTACTGGGTGAAAATTTATTCGTTTTCATTTCTTATTTTTTTGTTGTTGGTTTGATAAAATAATGTAGTCATATCACATATCTTATTCTTGAATAAATTGTGTTGGAAATAACTTCACTCAAACATCATAAATCGAAACAGACAATTTAATTTAGGACACATAAGAAGTACGGAGTATAATTTAATTTGTTGAGGAGCCTTTTTTGTTTCCTCGTGACCAGTCATGACTGTGGAATAGAAGTATAGAACCCCAGACTATATTTCAGAAAATATAAGACATGAGAATTATTACAAGAAAATCAAGGTTTTTTTGTTTATTTTTTGTCATAGGTAAGATTTTAAAAAATTTATACATATTTCAAAATATACTCCTATTCTAATTAAAATCACTTATTATTATTTATGATATTTGACTAAAATTATTTTTAATCCAATTTATTTAAAATTCGCATAAAATAAAAATTAAAATTAGAGTATACATTTAAAAAATTCTTCAAAATTCGACAAAACAAGATGTGACAAGACTTTATTCTCTCCAAATAAAAATTATCTCCATATTCAATATTCACACAGTATAACTTACTCCCTTCATCTCATTTTATAATGCTTGTTTCGGTTCTACGATGTTTGACTGAAATTATTTTCAAATTATTTTACATAACAAATAGTATATAATTAAAAATAAAAACTATATATTAAAATACTACATCAAAAGATCTACAAAACTAGTAATGATAATAGTATTTTATTTTATCAAATTGCTAACGAAAATAGAGAAAAAAAATAAATAAAGTTTAACCATGTAAATAGTAAACAAGCATTATAATTTGGGACAAAAGGAGTAATTTATTTTGTTGGCTTATTTTGAGAAAGATGAAGTATTTAAAAACTATACTAAAAATTACAAAATATAAGATGACATAACTATATTATTTTATTAAATATTCCCTTCGTCCTAAACCCATCTTCCCACTTCTCTTTTTTCTCCGTCCTAAAACTACTTTGTTACTCCCTCTCTCAATTTGCTGGCTTCTCTTCTCATCGATCTCTCCCTCTCACTCCTCCCCATCTACATTCTCTTCTTCTCTCTTCTCTCTCATTCTCAACAATTTCTTGTCCCCATCTTTCCTCCATCTCTCTCAAAACCCAGGCTTAATCATCTCCATCTTTCTTCCCTCAAAACCTAGATCTTATCTTCTCATTCCTTCAATATCTAGATGTAATCTTTTCTCCGTCAAAAAATAGATCTAATCGCTGGGGGTTGCTCCGAAGTGGGGTGGGATTGCTCCAATTTTTGGCTCGCTGCGAAAAACTTTTGGCTCGCTAGGGTTGCTCCGAAGTCTTTTCAGGCTTTTCTCCTTCAATATCTCCCAAGTTTTGGCTCGCTGCAAAACAGTTTCAGGCAAGCTATTGTTGGGGGTTGCTCCAAAGTGGGGTGGGATTGCTCCAAAATGTTTGCAGACTTCTGATCCCCCTTTTCCAAGTTTAGAAGAAGGGTATTTTTGTCAAGTCAAAGCCAATTTAGTCTTCTCTTAAAAATGGGCTAAAGTCAAACCGGGAAGGTTGATTTAGGACGGAGGGAGTAACAAACAAAAAATAGGCAAAAAAAAAAGTGATTGAAATTTAACCATGTAAATAATTTCAGAGAAAGTTTTGTTGGACAAGTAGTCTGATAACAATACAATTTATACAAACGTGAGAACCAAAAGAGGCTAATATAGGTAAACATAACAAAAAAATTACTATCTCTAATCACCACATTGTAAGTAGAAAAATGGGGAAGGCTTTCACCTACCAACTTTCTGGACTTCACTCCCATTTCAAGGTTTAAAAATAATAGTAAAACATAATCTCACCCAGCTACAGTGCTTGCCCCCCCCCCCCCAAAAAAAAAAGACACTCACATGAGAAATAAGTTACTCCAGAATAATCCTGTCAATTTTGGTCATCATGTTTTCCAGCTGCACAATGAAAACATTTCATAGGTTACAAAGGAAAGAAAATTTATAGGGGAGAATAATAATCAGAGATTGAACTTGTCATTGATTACAAATGCACATAACAAGAAATTCATCAATTACAGGTAAAAAAATATAATAAACAAAAATAGACATTGGTAAAAACTAATCCAATCCAAATCAAATTTAAAATAAAATGGCTGGAAAAAAAAAATATCTGACAAAATATGACAAAAGAAACACGGACAAAATACCCAATAACAAATTTGATAATATACCAAACAAAACCAAAGAAACCTGATATTCCTCTCAAGAGGAAATCTTGGTGGTGCAAGATTACACAATCTTACATTCTTATCTCCATGGTGAAGCGAGTAGATAAAATGGTCTCTAAGAGGGGCCAGAAAAACAGTGACTTGTATATTAGACAAAATAGGATTGCTAGAGAATAGGGTTGAAATATACCTGGACAATCTGATGCAAAAAGAAATCTCCATACTGCTTAGATGGTTTGGATTCTACGACATGAATCATTTCCTGAAACGAAGATAAGGTTGGACGGATTCAAGCATTGTGCACTAGCTATGATAATAATATGTTAGAGTAAATTGGATCCTGAAGAAAATGTGGAGTACATTTTGGATTCTGGTGCATATTCTATCCTTTGCAAAAAGTTAGAAAATGTTCAGCTTTGCGGAGTTAAAGAGAAGGGTTGAAAAGTGAAAAAAATATGAAGATTAATTTGGGGCAACCCAAAGAGAAGTGTTACGATCTTTTTGGGATGGACAGAGTAGATTATAGTGCACAAGATGCCAAAAATAGTTCATGGAAAGAACATAATAAAAGAGTCCATTCCTTTTCATCATTGTTTCCGTTTAAAAATAACAGACCTTATTACTTATCATCAATTAAGATAGATTCTGTGAAAATAGATTACTCCTCAGTCCCCAATAAATGATTATTTTAGAAAATGTTACAAAAAGGCTGATATTTGATTTAAGTAATGAAACAAAGGTAATTTCTATGTAATTTGTATAAAAAAGAGTCATGAAGAAGTTAAATATCAAAAAATGGTCAAACTAAAAAAATAGAAGTATAAGTAGCATTAATGATTATATTAACAGGACACGTGGAGTGTAAGGTTAGGAATGGTACTCACATCATCAATAAAGAAATCTAGGTCGGCATTGGAGAAAATTTTTCCTTCGGAGTCAACAGAGTGCGTTTTGTGTTTGTATGTCATCAGAATTGTCCTGAGAACACAAACCTAGACATCTCAGAAACATCATAAACCAAAAGCGCTTTGGATGAATTAGCAAAACTACACTTCTAAAATGTTCTAACCTCAAAGTAGCTTCATCAACTTGCATGTAATTTGCAAGTTTTCCTAAGGAAATAGTTGAATATACTTTGAGGTAGGTCCTGACACCTGACAACAATTGCTGCTGCTTCACTTCGTACAGAAATAACTTCAATTGCAGCCTATAAGCATCCTGGACAGCCACACCATAATATAAATTTGTTACAATCAATATAATGAGATTATTTCCCTTTGTTTTGGCATAAAACAGGCATACTAGAGTGGCCACAATTACATATACTTATTAGATGATGAACATGAGCTCACACTCATACATGTGCACACGTGCACAATGGGGGGCAGGGCCTTTAAGAAAACAAAGTTGAGAGAACCTCGTAAAACATTGTCAATTGGAAAAAATAACTTATTCATATTGGCAGTGAGTATTGAAAATCTGTCATAAACTTTCATGAACATACAAGTTATTACTTCTTTTACGTTGTTAATCTTTAATAGTAAACATCATGGAATACAACATGCAATATCATGGAATCTCCATTCCAATTGCAACTTTTGACTACTTATACAACAACAAACCCAGTAGAATCACACAAAAAGTAGGGTCTTGTGAGTGTGTGTACGCAGAAAGCACACATACCACCAAGGCCCAAAAAACTACCCAACTACCCTAGTCCTAGATCTTCACATGCTCATATCTAAGCTCATCAACCGTTAGACTACTTGTAATACTACATACTCCCTCCATCTCAATTCAATTCAATTTATTTGAAAATTGGTGGAGTTGAAAAAATATATATATTTAAAAACCACATCAAAAGTTCTACATAACAAGAGATGACCCAAGACTATTATTTTCTCAAATGGGTACCGAAAATGGGTAAAGAATATGGTTAAAGTTTGACCTTGTGAATAGTACACAGGCAAACTAAAGGGAGTAATAATTAAAAGTCATTGAACTACGACACACTAACACACACACACACATTAAGTCGCGTGAGAGAGAGAGAATTTTATCATCAGGCATGCTTGATCAATTGTGTCACACACATAAGCACCCAACCTTTAGATTGATTGACGCAATTGACCAAATCAAGATCTAAAGGTTGAGCGAATGGGAGCATGTCTTCATGATAAAATTGGTCAAGAAGGCTTGATGAAATAACTCTTCCACAAACCGACATGTTTATATCATTTTTATTTCTTACTTTTTGTTCAATATCATATTTATATATTGATATCATTTTTATTTCTTATGTTTTATTTAAAATTTTTATTTATTGTTTTGTTATATTTATTTTATGTTTTACTTGAGGCTCTAAGTTAAATCATAGACTCAAGTTGGAGTGGTTTGTTCTTTCATTTTGGTTAGCTCTCTTAGAGTTAGCTAGGCTAAGTGGCTTCTTACTTTGTGGCCCGTTTGTAATATGGGTAGTTTTTCTCCTCTCTTGAATTTGTTTACCTTCATCATTATTTTGTAATGTAGTAATCTATCTTTTGTTCTTAAGTGGAGGTGGTATCAAAACAACCTCCAACCTTTTTCTCGTCAGGGGTAAGGTATGCATACATCCACCCCAAGTCCCAACTCCACTTGTGGCAGGTTAGGTTTTATGCGCCTCCCTTTGTCATATTTTATATGTGTTTCAGATTCATGTAATCCATCTCTCTTTTATTCTCTAATTTTGGGTATCAAGTTTTTATCATATACAAAGAAAAGAAAAGTATATCCCATCAACCAAATAACTCATAAGGGCAATTAATAGAATGCAGCTGAACCAAATGAAAAGAAACTATGTATAGATACCATGAGGAAATAATAACATTATAACTCAATATTCTACAGTACCTGGTTGTAATTTACAAGAGGCTCTTCGAAACTTGGGGCAGCAGGAGTAATGAACTTAGGGCATGCATACGAGAAGAGCTCATCATAGAGAGTAAATGACTCATCATCATATCTTTGCATTTTCATCATCTTGTCCCCATATTTCTCCCTTAACTGAGAGTTCACAGTCTCCTCTACAGTCTTCATTTGAGGGCAAAGACACAAACAGATT
Organism: Cuscuta campestris; assembly: GCA_900332095.2. Lineage (NCBI taxonomy): Eukaryota > Viridiplantae > Streptophyta > Magnoliopsida > Solanales > Convolvulaceae > Cuscuta > Cuscuta campestris. Next base: position 1,206,268 of record OOIL02006555.1, read on the forward strand.
GCTAGTAAGGCATACATCTGCTCATTCTTCTTTAGTATTTGCTCATATTGAGAAGATTTCTGGTGCTCTTGCTTATTTTTGTAAATATATAAAAGGATGTTGTTGAATTTTTGGATTGCATCCACGTACCTGCAGGGTGGCAGTGGGGAGGGGAGGTGGGGAGGAGATAGTTCAATATTGGGAGTTTTCCACAAAAATATTTATTTTGTAATTAAAGAACATTTTGCATGCAAATGTGCGTGCACACACATACAAACACCCCAAATAGACCACGTACCTCCTGAGCATAAGATTGGCAAAGCCATAGTGGTATATTATAGCAATGTAGCTTCCAATTACAGTGTCATATACACCTTGTTGTGTTATGTCAATGGGGCGTACGCACTTGAGGCCAGTATGATAATCACCTAACAAGCAATGAACCCTAAGCAGGCCGATCATACTGAAATATCCCAAAACCTTCAAGACATTACTTCCACCGTTGTAATCATATCCATCTGTCGAAGTAAACACTTCAAGTCCTTCTTTTTCCCTCTCCAATATTTGGATAATAGTTGATTTTTCAACAAGCGCTTGCAGATAGTTAAGCACACCATATACATTCCATGCCTAGACAAAATTTTAGGGAGATGAAAAATGTTTCCACATGTGTAAACAACTAGAATTTTAAGACTTGAAAATATAAACTACAATGCCTCCATATCAAATATGTATCTTAATGAAACATATACAAGATCCTTAAAAAATGTAATTCACTTCTATGATTTGCATACACTCCCTCAGTCCCTCAAAGAGAACGAAAATCATGCTAACATTCTGGATCTCAAACTAGGTGTTCTAGTTTTCCTAGGCAATGATAGAACAGATCCAAATGCATATTTAGTCTAGTAACAAATGATTAGTTGTCTACTCTTCCAAGAATAGTTATAGGAACCTTCAATCCTCCACTTATCACAAGGAAAAAGAACACGAAAACAGACAAAAAAAGGATAAAATCTTCCAACTAATGTTAACAAGTTTAGTAAAGGTCAAAAGGAAATACAAAAACATCAGTCCATGGTAATACTTGACTTGCCAAGAGCAATACCTGATCATACTGCTTCAGCAATGCAATCTCCTGCTCAGTTTTGTTCTTCATCTTGGCACGGTATTGGCAGAAAGACTGAAATTGGTAAACAAATTCGTCTATCATATCCCACAACCACTTGTTTGGCAGTTGCATGTTTACGACTCCATGTAGCACCACCTACAGCCAATCACAAGAGGTCAATGGTTAAGCATCATTTGTCTCAACAGGACTATACAAAAGCTAATAACCAGTCAACACAGTTAAGACCTGTAAGAAGTAAAAAAAATGATAGAGAAGATTAAAAGTCAGCACTTTATACCAAATGCCAAGTCTAGCATCTACCCACAATTTTGTGTGGGCCAAGGGGACACACCGAAACACGTGATAAAACTAAAATCCACTGACATTAACACAAAAGTTCACATGTAGAAACTAAAATCCACTGACATGAACCATACTTATGTGTAGAAACTCAAATTTAAGACAAATAGCCATAAATCATAACCATAACACTGGAATAAACAGTACTCCATCTGTGTTTACATCCAAAACTAATTTCATCTGTTTTTCCCAATTGTCAAAACCCCAAATTTGTAAAGATTTAATTAAAAGAAATTAGTTGAAGTCTCTGAAGATCGGAGAAGACCAATGTCTTGCACACTGCAGATGGATTTCGGCGAGAAAATTGAAGTCACTGAAGACTTCAATCACGGAGTTATAGATGTGTGCTACAGTTCTGTAAGATCCGACCTATCGGCTTCGTAAATCAAGTGACAACTTCACAAGCCAACCAGTTCTCAATCCTTCTTCAGATCGAATCGGACAGCAATCCTACGATTTGACGATCCAGCTCGGCGATCCCGAGCAATCCGAGCCTTTTCCAATCCAAAACACATTGGATGTGCACGGGTATTCTTGTGTCTTTCTATTGACCACTAATGTTGCAAAACATTAAAATTCCAACATAAGAAAAAACTTAAATGAGCCAAGGTTTTACCTTTTTCTAAAACAACTAGCACACGTATTCAAGGTCATAAAAAAATACTCGATAAAGTTTAGTACTCTAAGACAAAAAAGAATAGATGTGAAAAAAAAACTTAGAGGTGGTGTTGGGAAAGTATCATTCTATTACTAATGCAAAACAATCAGTGCATGAATAAAGATGTGAAGATGGTACACATTCGATATTCAAAAAGGGATAGACCTGGAATAAGGAGCAGTAATTGTCCCAGGAATCGATGCGCTGCTTGAGAGTCGGGGAGAGCCGAGCATAGAGGTGGCGAAACCACATTTCCCGGTAAAGCAGGCAGAAAACATGGTCGTTATCGACGTAAGGCGCGACGGCGTCGACGGAGGGCCAGGGAGTGTCCTTGAACATGCGCTCACTGAGGCTCTGGAAGGAAGTCTCGCACATCTGGTGGATCTCGTACACGTTCTTCTCCCTGATATGCCTGTACAGATGCCCCACGAACGACTTCACCGGGTCGGGTACGAAGCTCGGGTCGTAGGAGTTGGGTGCGGCGTCCGAATGCGGCTGTTTGGCCACCGAGTAGGCGTCGTCGTCATAGGAGTGTGAAGTCGCCATTGTCGATCGAGGTCTCAGATCGTCGCCGCCTATCTTCCTACGAAACTAGGGTTTATCACCCTATCAACCGAAGACGACGATGTCTGGAGTGAGTTTCCCGTTTTTTTGAAGCTTCCTGTGGGACTAATCTGACATGATAAGCCCAAACTTATTGGGCCTTAAAATACAAACGCCAGCATATCTCGCCCAAAAAGTCCAAAGTTATAGTAATGAGAAATAGATTTTAAGATGAGGCATTTTTACTTATTTTTATTTTAATAACTAGTATTTTGACTCGTGCTATGCACGGGATTAAATTATTTTTTTGAAACGAATTTGTAATTTTTCTTTACAGTAACATTTTTCAAAAATCGAACAAAATAAAAGATTGAACATAAAAGTTAAAATAATGATAAAGCATATAACATTTGCTAATGATAATTTTACTACATACATTTGAAAATTAATATGTCAAACTTGTAGCTAAATTAAAATAATTTGGAAATTTTTGAGGTATACAATAATTTTGTATAATGTTATAACTTATAACACCTTGGTTACCATGACATTGAGATTCAATGTCATAGGATAACACGAGGTTTATACGATGTTCCGTTCAAAAAATTTGTGGTTCCTATCCCTCTAACCCCACCGGTAAACCCCCCGGCCCGTACCAAACATACCCCTGCAGCCCTCGTCAATTGCATACCATAAGATTTAGTTGGCTTTGGAGTCAAAATTTGACTCTAAAGTCAACTAAATCTTGTGGCATGCAATTGACGGGGGTGTAGGGGTAGTGTTTGGGTCGGGCCGAAGGTGGGGGGGTTTACCGGGAAGGTTAGAGGGTAGGAAGCATAAATTTTTCGAAAGGAACATCGTAGATGCCCTAATCAGGGCTCATGTCATAGGATGACATGAGGGATTCATGTCACCCAAACCGCCCCCATGTTATAAAGACTACTAAAGGCATCTAAAAACAAATACTTTCAACTCTACTTTTATTGTCACTTGTGAGAGATCAATTTGTATAACATCAATATTATATTAACCATTAGCGAATGCTGACTTGATAAAATATAATCCTATAAATGACAATATTGGGCCTTAATTTTTGATTATAATCATAACGAACCATAAATTTTTAA